>VWZI01008432.1:20624-34885 GCA_013396835.1 Psilopogon haemacephalus | reverse complement strand
CTTCCTCCCTTCCTTCCTCCCTCCCTCCCTTCCTTCCTCCCTTCCTTCCCTTCTTTCCTTCCTTCCCTTCTTTCCTTCCTTCCCTTCTTTCCTTCCTTCCTTCCCTTCTTTCTCCAGAATGAAGTTTCTCAATTCATCATTCACTCTTGTGTTTTTTCCCCCAAATCTTTCCCATTCCTTAGTATCTGCAGCCTCTGGAATAGGCTCTGAATATGAGCAGCAATTACACCAGTACCAGATAGAGGTGATATATAATTTCTTTACTACTTATACTGCATCTCTAGTACAAGCATTACCATGCTGAAGAAGTCAGACTGGCAGTCTATATTAAGAAATTAGATTCTACAATTGGCTAGATTTTTCCAGTTCATTTCCAGCCTCCCATCTCATGTCTGAGAAGCAAGATCTCCCCTGTTTAATCTTACATTCAAGACTTTACACGTCAATGCTGAAATTCATACTGTTGGCATGTGTGCAGAATTGCTCTTTGGATTGCTTTGCTTTATTGTCCTCTTTATCCCATATGACTTCCCAAAATTTCAGAAATGTACCAAGTAGTAATTTAATTTTTTCTTCTGTGTTGGCAATAAAAATATTAAATAGGAACTGGTAAATTGAGATCGATGTGGGACCAGAACACATGAATAGCTACCACTTACTGTGTAATTTGGAAAGGTATCAGTTAGTTGGTCTCCAATTCATCTACACTGTACTCTGTTGATTTAAAACCAGTCTAATTTATTACTCCATAATTCAAGCTGGTGCTTGTCAAAAGAGGCCATTACATCAACCCTATTATTTGTTTGTAGGCTCATCAAAATGTGAGACTTGATTAATTTCACAAGATTCCTTTTCCATTACACATCGTTGATGGACATCAATTATTTATTTGTTGAGTCCCATCACAGCTGTTCTTTGTTTTTGCCTGGAATTGATGTGCAGGAGGCAAGCTTGTGATGATAAGCCTTGTTTACCCCTTTTAAATGTGTGTGGTGTATGGAAAGCATCAATTTATTAATCACCTTCTAAGATCTTCCAGGAGTTAGGGAAAAGCATTGTGCAGCAGCGAGCTAGAGGCACACAATCAAGCAGCTGCTGGATTTCACTAAGGGACTTTTATTGTTATTCTAAATTTGTCTGTTAGTTTTCATTATTGTATTGTATTCCCTTCTGAGTAGCAGTCTGAATACAGATTCTCTTGTGTTTGTGCTTCTTCAGAGAACAGACGTAAGGAACCTTTGGTGAGATCACCTGACTCGGCCTGAATTGAACTCTTTATTTTATGTTCTATTCCTGCACCCATCAGACAAGCATTTGAAAATCTTCCAGTGGTGTATTAGGTGAAGTGATTATATAGCTTTCAACTGTTGTTTTCTCAGCCTCCCCTTGTGAGAGGAGTGTTTGAATTGTAGCACATTTTTCTGGTAATATTTTAAGGCAGTTTGATTTTTGTGAAATGTGTATCCTCTTATTATTTTAGAATCATAGGACCTTTAGGTTGAAAAAGACCTTTAAGATCATAATTTCCAACTGCTAACCTCACACTGCTAAGTCCATCACTAAACACATGTCCACATCTACACATCTACATCTGTTAAATGCATCCTTCTGGGATGCTCAGGGTAGCATGTTCTGATCCTTGAAAACCCTTTGATAGCATGTTCTGATCCTTCTGATCTTCACCCTTTTGGTGAAGAATTTTTTCCTAATGTCCAATCTAAACCTCCCCTGGCACAACTTGAGGGGGTTTGTCTCCTTCTATCACTCAATACTTGGGAGAAGAGACCAGTCCGCACCTCACTGCCACCTCATTGCAGGGAACTGTGGAGAGCAAGAAGATGTTCCCTGAGCCTCATTTTCTCCAGGATAAGCAACCTCAGTTTCCTCAGCTGCTCCTCAGAAGACCTGCGCTCTAGACTTTTCACCACCCTTTGCTGACCCAGCAACTCAGTTTTTTCTTGTAGTGAGGCCCCAAAACTGAACATTATATTTAAGGTGTGGCCTTACCAATGCTGAATACAGTGGGGACAAGCCTGTGGCCACATTATTTCTGATGCATGCCAAAATACTGTTGTACTTCTTGGCCACCTGAGAACACTTCTGGCTCATATTCATCCATATTCATCATTCATGGAAGTGTTCCTCCATGTCCTTTTCCACTCAGTAGGTTCCAGCCATTCTTCCCACTGTTGTGACCCAGGTGCAGGACCCAGCACTTCATCTTCTTGTACCTCATACAATTGACCTTGGCCCAATGATCCAGCCTGCCCACATCTGTCTGTAAAGCCATCCTACTTTCAAGAAGATCAGCATCTTCTCCCAGCTTGGTTCCATCTGCAGAGTTACTGATGGTGTCCTTGATCCCCTCATCCGGACCCCCGATAAAGATATTAAAGAGAACTAGCCCTGGTATTGGGCCCTGAGGAACACCACTTGTTAATGGCTACCAACTGGGTTTAACTTCATTCACCACCACTCTTCGGGCCTTGCCATCCAGCCAATTTTTTTACTCAGTGAAGAGTGCACCTGTCCAAGCACAAGCAGACAGTTTCTCCAGGAGGATGCTGTGCAAAACAGCGTTCAGGACTTTACTCAAATCTGTGTAGACAGCATCCACAACCTTTCTCTCACCCACTAAGCAAGTCATCTTGTCATACAAGATCAGGTTTGTCAAGCAGGACCTGCCTTTCATAAACCCATGATGACTGATCTTGATCACCTAGTTGTCTCTTATGTGCTGTGTGATGGCACTTGAGATGACTTGTTCCATATCTTCCCTGGCACTAAGGTCCTCCTACTGACCCTTCTTGTCAGTCCTCAGCAAGTGAGATGAAGGCTTTCATGGCTCTTCTGTACATTATTATCTTTTTAATTTTTATGAAGAGGATTCTTGATATCCTGTTTTTTCTCTAGCACTTATGTATAAGCAGCTAGTGAGATTTAGAAATAGATCTTTGGCCTCAAGGGCATGCAGGTTTCCAAAGAGGTTCGTCCAGTGGGTTTTGTTCCTTGTTTAAAAGAACTTGACAATTTATCTCACTGACACCAACTTAGTGTGGCAAAGATGGTGTTGGTGGTACAAACTGTCTGCAGAGGTATCCTGCTATTAATAGCTGGTGGCTACAACCACAGTGGTGTTTTACTGTTTGAAAAAAAAAAACACAACAAAAGTGTCCACTTTTGGCTGTGCTGTGAAAAAATAATGTCTACTGGAGTGTTTCTGCCTCTGATCATCTTGAGACTGTGACCTGACATGAACTCATTTATGTAATGCTTCCTAGCAGCAGTACTGCTAGATGTGGCTATTCCTGTGACCACAGGTAGCTCCACTTCTGATTTTAAAGGTCTTGCTAGCTATTCAGTTCAGCAAATGCCATGCTAGTAAGAAGGAGTTTTCTTTATGAAAGGGAATACTGGCTGAGTATTGCTGTGAGGTGACTCCTGGCCAATGTGTGTTTTTTTTTTTTTGTTGTGCCAAAATGCAGATCAGGCATATAGTTTGGGAAGGCACTGATGAATCTTAGCTCTGGAGTGGATTTTTAAACAGTTGACTTCACAGGAACATTGCTATGGCAATCCTAGACTCTACACCTGCCACTTCCTGGCTTTGGTGTCAGCAGCTTTTAAGGAGCTGATTCTGATATAATATAATAAAGAATAATATTTAGTTTCAGGCCAGGAGTTTTGTTAATCGTCTATGATATTTATATAGGTTGTGATTTCCTTACCGTAGCACAAATCTCATGTATGCAAAGTTAGACACTTCCAGATGTGCTTCCAGGCCTGGATGCAGAGCTAGAAAGATGGCCTGGGTAGCATTTTATTGCTCTGACCTGCCTCCATATTTCAAGAGCAGAGGCTCTGTAGCATGAAGGTGTAATTTAAGGTTATTCCTATTCTGACTGCAAGCACTCAGTTCATTGCATTTTAAGAATTAAGTGATCTCAGAGTAGAAGTGGTGTGTCTCAGCTGAAGACTATCTTAAGGTAGTCTGCTAGTAATCAGTCATTGATAGCCAGACATCTGGCAAGAATTACATGGCAAGAATCAGGTCTGTAATTCCTACACATCCCCCTGAGATGAGTTAGAATTCTCCAGTGGAGTATGCTCCCTGGGACAGTAATTCTGACTCAATTCCATGACACAGATTTGTGCTTCCATTCACAACAGACCTAATATAGCAACAGAGGACACTAGGTGTTCTACTTTTTTTTCTCAGATGCCAGAGCTTATTTATGGGGCTTTCTTTTTAATTTTTTTTTCTCTCTCTTTTTTTTTTTTTTCTTTTTTTTTTCTTTCCCCCTCATTGTTTTTACTATTAATTTTCCCTCCACTCTTTCAGTTTCTACATGGGTAAAATTACACATCTCAGAATTTATGTAAATATCTACTTGTCTCCTGTTCTTGCTCATGATGGCTTAGAAAGCCTGGAGGAAAATTCTGTAGTTAATGTCCATTCATGTGTGTTTTCAGAACTTTCCTTTAAACATAGCTGCATATAGAAACTTTGACAAGGACAGAAATAACAGCAATGGCATCCCTACCATTCCACGGAGTACAAAGTAATAATTACAGAGATAAATTATCTATATTTTCTATGGGAATATCTCATAACTTTAAAGTCTGTGTTTTTGACTGCCCAGCTGGTCTATCTCACTGTTAGATGCTACAACCTAGAACTGGAAGTATTTAGGTAGATAGATGGTGCCAGAGTTACTTCAGCTATGGTCTTAACAAAACAGTTCTGAGGACTGTTGTGAAACTTAATTATAAAGCCCAAATTATATTACTGCACAATACAGTATGGCATGGTGGTATTTGGATTGGCTCCACACCAAGTAAGACAGTGCCCACAGTGCATCCAAGGTCATGTGCCCTGTTGGTAGGGCTTATCAGTTCAAGAAGCAATGTCACTTCCATAGCTTCAGTTCATCTGGACCAAACTACAAAGTGCTTGCTACCATTTATCTACTAAGTGTTGTCCTGCAGCATGAGGCAGCATTGCCAGCTTGGTAGGGTATCAGCATGGTGATCCCTCTGTCTTGTGGCAAAATCAATTAAAACCTCCATGGAAACACCCAAATTTGTATTTCATTTGAAAGCATCCTCAAAGGTGTCCACTGTTCTTCTGTCCTTTCTCTCCTAGATGTCTGGCATGCCTTTGGCTTTCATTGCTCAAGGCAAATTTTGCTTTATTAACAAACTGCCTCATTTTAATAATATTCCATTTTCAATTCATGGTATATAAGCATGGCTTTGGTTTGCTTCAGATGGCCAGGGCTAGTAGAAGGCACACAATTGAACAGATTCATCAGTAAAAGCATCTCAAATGCATTTAAATATATCTGAAGTGCTCTGTGAAATTCTTTCCTTGAAAACTAGAAACTGCAATACATGTAGATTGATAGCCATGTGGGATTTGCTGAACATAGAAACCAATAGCTCTGTACATAGGTTAATTAGTAGTGTAGAGACCTTGCTGACACCTCTGTGATGGGGGATCATTCAGACAGGATGAAGCCATGACAGAAAACATGCTCAAATCTCAAAGCAGAATCTGACAGACCTTGGAAGGTCAAAACCATTGGTGTTTTGCCTGGATTCTCCTTCTCTGCCACTGGAGCCTACTTCCTTCAAAAGAGCTTAAAAAGAATGGTATTTAAGGATCTCTTTGTAAATGAAATAATAATTCCTGGAAAAATAATGCAATTGATGCAGTGTAAATCTCTTGGAGTAACTGGAGAAAGTGCTGCAGAGGCTTCTCAGTAGTTACGCATTGAGAACTATTCTTAATCTCGCAGATAATGTGGAAAAGTAATGACATTTATAATCTACAAGTCCTCACAAGCTGAGGATGTAGTCTATAGACCTATATCTGGCCCTCTCTCCTTTTCCTTCTTTATTATAATCCCTCACCATGGATTATTTAATGCCCAAGATCACCTTCTTCTGATGTCTTCGCTGACATTACAAGCTTCTGATTAATCAACCTGGAAGAACATCCATCAGAAGAACTGAGAATGTGTGATCATTTCCTCTCAGGCTCTCATTAGCTGCCGCTGTCCTTATGGGATTTCTATTTTTATCTTTCTATTTCCAGACTAAAGCATATGACATTTAAAAATAATTTCCTACAAGTAATCTTTTGTTTCTCTGGACTTCTAAAAAACTTTGCTCAAGATGGAAGATGATGTCTGTGGTGCTGACTGAAAGAAGTAGAAAATAACCCAAACTGTCCATGATGAACCCAAACTGTCTTAATGAATTCATAGATGGATTATTCACCTTCCTGAATTCAAGGTGGATAATGCAAAGCTCCACAGATAATTCTACAATCATATAAAAAGTTAGTGGGATTTGCACACAAGGAGTTACATTCACAGCGTCCTAAAAGAATTTCCTTTTTCTTTATATTGCTCTGATTTTAAATGACATGAACTCTGGTATTTTCAGATTGCTACACTAAGTAAAGTGGGAAAGGTTTTTGTTTGGAGCTTCCATACTAAGTTCTCCTCTTAATGAGACACTTGTGGGTTAAAAATACCTTGCAAAAGTGACTTCCCACATCTTTTCTACATTAGTGACAGGCTGGAGAAGAAAATGCAGAGCATGCCTGAAAGTGATAAGTTTAGGTTACAGGTCTTGCCAAAGTCAAGTGCTAGAGAGTGTCAGCCGTAGAGAGCTGATGCTTTGAATTATAATCAAGTAATTAATGTTTCTAACATAAGTGGGTTTGGGAGTTACAAGGACTTACAGCAACAGCTTGGATACGTATGGTGAAACCTGCTTTTAGAGATATTTTATTTATAGCACATTCATTAGGTCAGACAGAATGGACAACATGTGCTTATGTGGTTAATGATAAATCCATCTGAGGACTAAACTAGTCGGCTGAGTTATAAGCAAGACATTTGTAGGTCAGATTTTTCTGGAGAGGGATGGACTTGAGAGAAATAATTATTTGTTTGGGGAGTGGGGAGCAGGGAGAAGCTGAAACCAGTTTTTCTCCTGCTGTAAAATACATAGGATGTAAATGTGACAGATCTTCCATAATTTTTAAAGGTCATTTGCCTGCGAGGTCTGTGTAGCTGGCTTCATAAATAGCAAAAATAACATGGAAAGGGGAAGCCATGCCTGGAAAGGTGTAAGGATTTTTAAAATAAAAGTAGCAGGTACTCGAATGTTAATGTATGAAAACTGTGGTGATAAAATAGCAAAAGCCAGAGAGGTTTTCATCTCTGTGGTGTGATAATTTTGCCTGTGGGATCAGACGTTCTAGCATGAAATTAAAGATATTGGACAAAAAGAACTTTATGTAAAATTGTTCTTTCTATTTGGATTCACTGGGCTTTAATCCTGCTGCTGTAGGTGGTTTAAGATAGCCTTTCAAACAGAAGTAGTTTTGCCCAAATGATAAACCAAAAGGAGAGCATAGTTTGATAAAAAAAATGTTTTGGCTCATTGTTAATGTTGTGGTTTTAGTTATACATCTCCCAATAGGATTAAAAAAACCCCTGATGCTCCTATTCTAGCCCTATCCTAGGTAGCATGAGTCATTAATCTACAATGCTCACATTTTTTTCTGGTGTGAACTATGATTTGCTTTCAAAGTGAAGTCTGGACAATTCTCATTTGAAAAGAAACTGACCAACCAACCAACCCCCAACGTCAAAAGAAAGTAAACTAAATTAAAGACAAACAATGAAATTAATTGCCTTTACATAGCACCTAAATTCAAAAGTGTGTTATTTCTCCCTAGAATCTTGTTAGTTGCTTTTCTTGATAGCACAGCTAAATCTTGTAGACCTAAACACCTTGCAGGTTAATGACTTTCAGAAAGGAACTGCATGTGGCACATCCTCATAAATAAACAGGTAAAACCTGTCCTTCTGAGACATGCTTTCCCCCTGCTGCTACTCTTTGGTAAAAAATGTCAAGGAAGCTAATTGCAAAATAACTACTTCTTGACTGAAAGGATTCTCAAACACTGGAAGAAGCTCTCAGGAAAGTGGTTGAATCTCCATTCCTGGAGGTGTTTAACAGATGCAGAGATGTGGTGCTAAGGGACATGGTTTAGCACCAGACTTGATAGAGTTAGATAGTGTCTGAAGTCTGAGAGATCTTTTCCAACCAAAACGATTCTGTGATTCTGCTCTAAAATGTGCTGCCCATACCTCTTCCAGGTGTTGCTGCAGGTGCTATATGTGAGTGAGCTTAGTTTGTTAAACTTTCAAAAAAAACCCTGATTCTACCAAGAATTTTTAGACAAAGAAAATGGCACCTAAAAGGAGATATACGTAAAGACAAAAGAAAACCAAGTACAGGAAGGTACCTTAGACTAATTCACATTGAAAACTCACTTATTGCTCTTAGGAAAATGAGCTAACAAAAGACATAGTGGCTTTTCTCCTCTCTTGACACCTTGTCATTCAGAGTGTATACCCTGCCGAGAAGACACACTTGAGTGCCACAGTTTATCAGGCTCCAGCAGCAACTGCATGAAACTTAATGGCCTAATCAGTATCTACCTCATTCAGAGGCTACTTGAGATTACTTGTTTCAGGCATCAAAAGGCATGATGACACTATTATCATATTTATTTTATAGACATGAAATAATCTGTGCTCTGTTATGCCAGGGAAACACAAATCTTGCTTTCGGGCCCCACATTAGACACTGAAAAATTAAGTACAGAGACTGAAAGAATTAGCTAGGCTTCCTCCATAATCCCTGGAGCGGGAGGGGCAGCTCTGGAGGTGATCCATCTCATCTGTCTTAGACTATGTTTGGATAAGACAAATTATTCTTTACAAGTGCCACTCCCTTTTAAACTACAGAGAGACAGTGTGGGCATTTGGTTCAGTTTTACTTCTGAGATGGCTCAGCTAAGTGGAGATGTTTCCCACCTCATGGATTTAAGAAGCTGTGCTTGTGCTTTGAACTGCAAGGGTAAAGGTCTGGGGGTAGATGTGTTTCTTGCCTTGGACTGCTTATGGACCAAAGTCGGAGTGTCCAAAGTGCAGGAAGTAAGGATGTTAAAGCTGCATAGAAAAGCCCAAGGTGCACAGGGGCAAGCTTGCATTTATCCAAGCTTTGGGAAGAAGACAAAGTCTTGTGAATCTTCCAGATAACTTGTCATTCTAAGAGTACCTATATTAATTGGTTAAGGTGATTAAATAGTGCCAGAGAAAACTTTTATCCATGTTGTTAAATTTTATTATGGTCCCTGTTTATCCTGGTCCAGTCGCAGCTCTCTGGCTTGAACATTAGCGTTCCCAACAAGAAGTCTGGTAGGGCTGTTCCGTTTTCAAGCCTAGAAGCATTTAGCCTCCAATGTGTGTATGTCTGGATTGTGCCTTGTGGCCCCAGGGCCAAAGATCTTGCCCGACCTTGTTTAGTTCATGACAATGTGCACCAATAAGCTCTTACAGTTTCTTGGTCTTCTGTTTTTATTACTTTACCTCATCAGGATTAGAACCATGGGGAAACAGCTATGTTTGAGACACAGCCAACCTTACTTTGAAACAGTATGGTGTAACCAACTTTACTTCCAAAGTTTTCTCTAATCTATAAAGACCTTGCAGATCTGATTTTGGCTAGGATACCCTAATCTACACCAGGAGCTGCTTTGTTCACTGGTTTCAATGGGCCACACTGGGAGCATGTCAGGGTTTGGAGCTGATAGTTGTTTTTTGCAGTGGTTGAGCAAACAGATCTTCAAGACCTCTGCTCTAGAGTACACCAGCTCTGATCTGAAAGGAGATACAGCCTTAGACATCTGTTTTAAGGGCGTAACTATTCTGTGCTTATTTGAACTCAATATAAGGCTCTGTTTCTATTTCTTTGATTAATTGAAAATAACCTCTTGTTAAGGGACTGACAACCAATACCCTAAGATTGTGCTCAAGTCATTCATAAGAGTGAAAAAAATAACCCAAAGGTTAGCCAGGTCATAGCCCTTGTTTGGATCAAAGCATGTGCTGAATGCTGTATAAATGCCCAAACTTAAAGTGTTTCGTATTTAAGGTTGAAGTTTGGAGTAAAATGATACTGTAACAATAATTCAGCTTGTTAACACACTACCACATTCACAAAGGCACAGCAAAGACAGATGCCTCTGATGGAGAAACTGGATACTGGTCTAAGTGTGTTAAACATTTACAGCATAGGTGAGATCATTACTGTAGTGCCACATCCAGTTGTGGTAAGCACCTTTCAAAATGGACTTTAATGCAATGGAAATGTATCTCAAAATAGTGTCTAGCACAGTTTGTGGTCTGTCCATAAAGCCTGCCTTACTGTGAAGAGATTGAAAAAAAATTGGCTAGTTTTATTTATTCAGGACAAGGTTATGAGATAACTTTTCTGTGGTTTTGTAAGGTCGAGCCTACATAGTGAGAGAACAGCAGGATCCAGTTTCCACTTGGAGCTGCGTGGCCTGGCTGCTTTCAACCAAAATGCTGAAGGAACCTCAGCTATGCCTGAGCTTCAAATATTCTTGCTGTGTTGATGCTAAACTGAAGTTGTGCTCTGTCTTGGTGGGTTACAGCTCTGCTCTGTCCATGCTCCCTGCAGTGGATATATGAGTGATATCCAGGGTTAAGGGTGAAGAGACTGAAAAGGGGCAGCCTTTCTTCTTGGCAGAGTGACAGCCACTGAAATGACTTATCTGAGGTGGATTGTCCTTCACTGAAATCCTCTGATTCAGGGTGGGATGTCTGCTTGAAAGACATGCTGTAATTCATAGCCATTCTGGTGTTGGTTGGAGACACCACTCTATGGCTTCAGCTATGCAGGTGATGAGACCAGGGAATTGAAATGACCAAGTAAGTGATCTCAGCTGACCTTAAGATATTCCTATTAAATAGGAATATTTAAAAATTCTTATTTTATTAGGAATACTTTATTCCTATTAAACTAATTGGAGACTAAAGAGATCTCAGCATAACCACCTTTAGCCCGAGAAAGCTCAATTATAAGGGGAAAAAAAACTCCCACCACTTCCAAATTTGTGACCAGAATGACTATATTTTTATTCCAGAATAGAGCTGAATCTGAGCTTAGATCTGGTTTCCAATTGTCCCGAGATTGTACTTTAACCAGCGGGACATCTTTGAGCAGGATAATGGAAAGGATAATTGAGCAGCAAATGAAAAGTATCCATTTGTCCTGCTTGTGTGGACAGATTACCTGTGTGGAAACAGGTGACACACATGTTGTGTGGGCACCTTACAGTGGTGGTGTGAATCCCAAACCAGGAAGACAAAAGAGAAAAGGAGAAGAGGAGGCTCAGGGGTGACTCAGTGCTGTCTACAACAGCCTGAAGGGAGGCTGTAGCCAGGTGGGGGTCAGTCTCTTCTCCCAGGCAACCAGCAACAGAACGAGGGGACACAGTCTCGAGTTGTGCCACGGGAGGGGATATTAGGTGGAAGTTGGAATGGGCTGCCAAGGGAGGCAGTGAAGTTGCTGTCCCTGGAGGTGTTGATGAAAAGACTGGATGGGGCACTTAGTGCCATGGTCTAGTTGATTGGATAGGGATGGATGATCATGGAGGTTTCTTCCAATCTGGTTGATTCTATGATTCTGTGATTCTATGAAAAGGGCCCCTTAGAAAATCCTGTGGGTGTCTACCAAAGGGTTTATGTCACTGCCTACTGCAAGGGCAGGTGGCATTTGTAGAGAGCCTAAAGTTAAGCTAGGTCTAGGCTGTCAGCCAGGTATTAGGACTAAAGGATGCTTTAAAAACTGCCACCCAGTTGAAAAACTGCCACTGCATTCAGAGGATTTGCCTTGCTGGAAGATATCCATCCCTCCTTCTTTGTCCTTTGAGAATTAAGGCAGTATCTTGCATCCACCAAGGCAAAGACTGGAACACATACCCAGTGTGATTGTCTACTTCTGTAGGTCTTGCCATTGTCGTGTTTCACTGGTGCCTGCACTGCTGCCTGCCTGCCTTGTCCCTGAGATGTGTGAAGCTGTGTGCTCCTCACCAGGCTGGGCACAGGACCCCAGCAGCCCTGGCCCATCTTCTCCGCTGTCCCCACACACTGGGAGCTGCCGGCAGTGCTGTGTTTCAGAGTGACTGCCTGCAGCCCCAGACAGAATGAGCCAGGCAGCAGCTGCCCCATGGGGTGCAAGGGGGTCGTTGCTACCTGCCTGCTGCCCTCGGCCACAAGTTGGAGTTCAGAAAAGCCAGAAAGCTGCTGAAAAAGCTCTCGCTGTCTAACATCATCGCACTGCTCCTGCTCAGATAAATAAACTCTGATGGGAATCCCCCCCTTCCCCCCACCATTCATTCCTTGCTTTAATAAAACTTGTCACAGTGATGTTTGGTTGTTTTTTTTTTTTTCCCAGTCAGCAGATTTTTTTAGACTGGTTAATGAGGGGGAAAATTTTTCTCTTCTATTCCCCCCCTTTTCCAAAATTGCCTCCCCTTTCTTTCATGTCAGGGGCCAAGTTTGGATTGGAGCCTGGTGAAGTTTCTGTGTCATTTCCTGTTGCTGCCCTCCTCGACAGTGGCTCCCGCGCTGCGCTGCGCTGTGCTGCGCTGCGCTGCGCTCCGCTCCGCTCTCCTGCCGCAGACGCAGAAGGCGTCCGCCCGCCCGCCCGCCGGCTGCTCTGGGGAGCGTGGAAGAGGGCAGGGGCACACCTCGGGCTCTCGCCTGTCACGCCGCATTCCTGCTCTTGCTGTCCGCACCGCTGCTGGTGACGCTGGAGAACTGTACGGTCAAACTACTTTCCGAGCAGCTCGGCTGGACTTCTCAGGCTGCTGCGAACCTAAGGCGGCGAGAGCGAAAACGTCCTTCTCTCTTGCAAACTTCGCCGCCCAAGACCAGGCAGGTGGCCGGGAGCGAGGTGGCTGTGGGATGCTGGTGCTGCGTGTTGGGGTGATGGGTCTGTGTCGGGCTGCGGTGCGGTCCTCAGCGTGCGGGAGGCACTGGGAACGGACTGTGGCGAGAGTACTGCATGGGAGACTGGCATAGGTTTCACTCCATAGGAGAGGTCAGCATCGGTGGGGGCTGGCATTGATGCTGTTGTGTAGACGCTGTTGGCTTGATGTATCTGATGGGAAAAAGAGAGCTGCTTAAGAAAGGGAGAAAGAAAGCACGGAGCTGTGCAGAAGCTGGGAAGGCAGTGAAGGGAAGTGAGAGAGCGCCCGGGGGTGCTCAGCATTTTCACTTCTGTGCTTGTCTTCCAGGTTCAGAGTTTGTAGGTTTTTCTTTGGGCTTCCTTGTGGTAACGTGCAAGGGGTTTGTGGTGTATACAGTCCTGGTGATGGCTTTTCTGACCAGGAAAGAGTGATACTTGTGGGAATTTGTCTCACTCTTGCTTGAAGGAGTGAGCACAAATAAGCTGGCATCTGTAAAAACCTGCTTGTAGTCCCGTTCCTCTGACATTCCCTTATTTGCTCACTAAAACATACATATATTTATTTATTTGATGGCAAATGACACAAATGTTTGTGCTTTAAAGTGTAGCAACTGTGACTTCATGTACTATTTCTGTCATTCCTGACTCGTCCAGTCTTGACTGTTTCTTGGACAAACAAGGCGTAGCAAACTGACAGAGAAATCCTCAGGCATGTGCTGGAGCCGGTTCCCGGAGCTTTCAGAGTTAAAAGGCTTTCTTGAACTCACTGACACAGGGCAGTAAATTTCAGCGTGTCAGTAAGTGAGAGAAAAAAGCACTAGCAGAACATTACTCATTGGCAGATAGAGTCAGCGCTGTGCAACTCCAGCGACTTCACAGGCAGGATTAGTTCCCAACACCTCCAGCTACTCAGCAACATTTAGAAAGGTCAATTATATGTATAATATTTACCAGCTAATTAGAAGTGGAGGGAAAAGCCTTGGAGTTAGCCCTAGGAAAAATGATCCTAAGGCTTTGTGTACAGTTTGTTTACCTTCGAGTCATCGCTCTATTTGTGTTTCTTCCACAGCTCCCCTTGGTTTATCTTAGTTTTGCAGTAGAGTCCTCCCTGCCCCTCATGCACAGGATAGGAATGCAGTGGAAGACAGTATAAGATGGGAAATAATAGGAAGGGGGCTTTGGGCACACCCTGAGCACATCAGTACTTTGCAGCTGAGGCACATCACCTCTTATGGCTGGGGAAAGTTCAAGTTCCCTGCCCAGCCTTGGCATCCCTTGTCTTGCTCCCCTTAGCTATGGGGGACCCAGGAGACACTGTTGACAGTTGTGCCTGGAATCAGTTTCTAGGTAAAAGCTCAACATTTGTTTCATAGTTCCTATATGAAAGGCAT
>VWZI01008432.1:0-20618 GCA_013396835.1 Psilopogon haemacephalus | reverse complement strand
AAAAAAAAAGAGTTGAGTAAGAAATGGTTTCTTGGGGCTTTCCATCTCCCAACTCTGAGTACTGTGCTACTCTCCACAGTAGTTTTTTTCCAAAAAGTGCTCTTCACTTTAAGCATTTCTCACAGCTAGCTTACATCTGGACCGGTGAGCTGGTCTTGTGTCACTGCACTGGTGATACACGTGGATTGGTCTGAGACAACTGCTGTGTGTTGCTGGTAGTTAGGATGGGCCAGGACACTCTAGAAAGGCAGTTTGGATGCGACCATCTTGTGTGAGAGCCTGAGAGAGTTTAGTAATATGTAGGCGTCAGGCTGTGCCAGTTAGCTTCAGGGCTAAAGAATGGGCTCTGGCACGGTTTAGTTTGCTAGTAGAGATGTAGCCGAGAGGCTAATGAGCTCATCTAACAAAGGGAGGAGAGAAGCTGTAGCAGCAGTCACTCCCAGCACCTCTAAGGACCTGAAGAAACAGTGTTTGCCTGGAACTGTACTCTGTATTTCTTGGTAGGAAAGGAAATGCAGTGACAGACCAACATTTTTGCAGGGTTCTGGCAGGCAGCTTATCTCTGAGGTGAGTTGAAGCATTGCCTGTGCAAAGTGGTTGGGGTGGCTAACCACTTCAGGTGCTGCCGTTGAGTGCTCGAAGTCCTTTAGAAATCTGTCTGTATATGTAAGTGTTGAGAGATGAGCCTCTGTCTCAGATGCAGTTTTGGGGAGTCTGTTTCCATCTTTCATAATTTTTTACCAAGGGGTGCTGTAATAGGAGATGAACATATTTTCATCCTTAAATATTTCAGATCTAGATGTAAATCCACTTAATTTTAAATTGACATCACTCCACTGAATTCAGTGAAGTTACTCCTTATTTACAGCAGTCAAAAGCAGATAAGAATCAGTCCCTTCATATCTGCTTTTTCTGTGACTTGCAAAGCAGAAAGGAAGTCAAAAGAAAACTACTTAGGGTGAGATCTTGATGAGAACAGAAGGGTCTTGAATGCAAACAAGAACATTCCGTTTGGTTTTTGTTTGTTTGTTTGTTTTCTTTCTCCCCTAAGTCTAAGCTTTTGTTTATTTGGTTTTGTTTTCTTAGTGGAACCTTAGCATATGGAAAAACAAATGCTGAGTCCTTGCTTTTACATAGAACCACTGTAAAAGCAGAGACCAGGATCTCTGTCCCATCTGTCTCCTTGTCTAAGCGTGCTCTTCACACTACGCCTTCAGTGCTCAGGTAGCCATGACAGATGAGTCAAGGGATGGAGATTCCAGTTCTGCTGCTTACCTTGGGAAAGCACTCTGAAGCCCAACAGACTTTACTGTCTGGAAATATTTCCTGTTGCACAACATAAATTGTCTGTTTCAATTTAATCCTGTTGTCTTAAATTACCTCACCAAAGTACTAGTTTGAGTAAAGCCTCTCTTTGTGGCCACTTCACTGCAGTGGGGGAACCAGTATTGTAAGAGGCCGCAGGTTGTGAAGACTCTGCAAGGAGATGGAGTGAGCACGTGCTTCCCTTCCCCCTTTTTCTGTGTTGTGCAAGGGCAGGGTGAACAAGTCTTGCTCTCTAACAGTGGGTCTGTGTTACTTCTGGTTTCTGAGCCAGATCTTTTGCTCCTCCACAAGTCCATGGCAGTCACTGAGATGTCTAGAAGAGATTTTGCATCACTAGTGGCTTCTCAGGGCTCTGGTGGTTCATTTTTCTGAGCTACTTTTCCCTGCTTTAGTGCTTGAGCTTGGTGTGGTGCTCCCTGTCCAGCTTGAGGTTACTCCAAGAATGCTCTGATGCTGCTCAGCGGTGTGTTGCCTGCCATCTGTATTTCTAATGGGGTTCATCTGTGGAATAGCAACAATGTTTGGGGAAGCTTTGAACTGCCAACAATTGTGGGTTCCTCCTGTCTCTATCTTGACTGTCTCTCCAGGCTGAATCAGACACTGTTCATCTGCCTCGCTCTTGTGTAGCTCCAGTTCTCGTGATATTTAAATGCTGATACACAAAATAAGGTACTACTTACTTGCTCTAGTGAGTCTTCAGCTCGCCTGCACAAATCTTTTGTTTTCCTTCTCCTAATGCAGTATCACTACCTGAGGACAGACTTTGCCTCCTCACTCCAGGGAGCTGCTGATTCCTGCTTTGCTAATAGGACATTGCTATAGCAATGAGGAGATGTAGTGGAGATGACCAGAATCAACCAGATGATATCCTCGCTGCTGGCCAAACATGTAGCCAAAAAGGTGCCTGGGTGCATGCCTCCTTGCCTCTCCAAAGAGCACCCTTTTGCTTTGGCTATTTTTAAACAAGTTTGCTGCTGGAGACCAAAGCTTGCTATTGGTCTGAGACTTACCACTGTGCAACTCCCAGCTGTTTAAAATGGATCAGTGCTGAAGCTGCAAGGACAGTTTTTATTCTTCTGTCTACTGGCCTGGGACTGCCTGACACATTGGTGGTTGTAGCAGAGTTGTTTGCTCCCCAGATCAGCTAAGGGCACCGAAGAGCTCAAAGCCAGAAGCTCCTGACCTCTTCTGGCCAGTTGAACTGGTAAGAAAGAGGTGAGAGGCCTCTATATCCCATCAGCACTCCCTTTGGTCATCCTCTCTCTCCCTGGAAGTGTTATTTTTGGTTAATTCATACAAGCCTGGGCCTCCTTGGTCTATCCTGTGCAAGAAAGCTGGAGGCTATAATTTTGTAATAAAAGCCAGATTTTTCTCTGGAGACAGAGTGGAGAAGGCTACTCCTGTTGCTTCTCCAGTTCTTGTTAGTTCTTTATCAGCTTAACCTGGTAACTGTAAAAGATTTTCTTTCCCTGCTGAGAATAAACTTGTCCTCTGAGGAAGGTCAGCATTGGGACGTTCACCCTGAGATACCTGTTTCCACAGAGCCACTGTTGAGAATCCCTGCTCAAGCTGCTTAGACCTAATCATCCTGATTCAAGTTCCAAGCAGTTACTAGGGATAACTTTGCCTGAATGCAACCCAGGCCATTTGCACTGTTGTAGAACCATGATGCTGTTAATAACAAGTAGTTTTCCACTATTGTCCTTGGCCAGAGTTAGTTTTCTCCTACCTTGAAGAGCACAGAGCAGTTTTTCCCTTTCCACACCAGCAGCAGCTGGTTTTCACTGGGGCAAACACACCTTTGTGCCTGCAGTTTGGAGAGAGTTTTCGGAGGCTTTCTCTGGTTATGAAAACATACAGATTTGTCTCTGATTTCCTCTGTCACCATAGTATTTCATTGTTCTTCTCCTCCAATGACCATTGGTGATGGAAGGACCACCACGCCCTGCTGTCGTCTCTTTGGCTGTCTTTGAAGTGGGGGTTTTTTCTATAGGGATTGGTGCAGCAGAAAGCTGAGAACATCTGAAGTTGCCATAATTTAAGCATGCAGGCACTACCTTAACCATATACAGAGATCTTGCTTATTAAATCTGAGTTTGCTTCTTGGTCATCAGCCACTGTACTAGGAATAGAGATAACAACAGCTGAATTAAGCTGGTACCTCATCCTCCCTGGTGCCTGACACAGTACCTGTAAGATACTGTTCTGGAGTTTCACAGAAGGACTTAATTTCAGTAGTTTTATAGTACACATCTTGTGCTCCTTTTATTTTACTAGTCACTGTGATTCCCCTCTGACATAGCCTAAATTTCACTAGATTCCTTTTTTTTGTTCTTTTCTTCCCCCTCCCCCCAATTATTAATGCATACATGGACTGTATAATCGTCAGAGATTTATTTTTCTTTAATGAAATCAGCCTCCTTTTTCTGGCTAGTGTAGTGCATGAATGTCATATTTAAATGTGTGCTTTTAAGTTCAGTCTTTTCCTTCAGACATATTACTTTACACTACATTTGGCTGTTTTAAACTGCAGTGCTGATTTAATACATCAGTGACCATGAAAGGCTCAAATTCCTGACTCCTGTTTTACTGTTTCTCTCTATTTACTGTTCACAATGCTCTGTTTCTCTGTTTTTCAGAATAGTTGGCAGATTGTAAGATCAGATTTTTTATTTCTTCTCCTCCACTTGATTCAATGATTACAATCAGATTAATATATGTAGCAGATTTGGGGCTGATTACAGAGCAAGTACAAAAAGCTCTCCTGAGAGCAATGCTGTGAATGTCACAGCAGTGTGAGGTGCAAGGTACCAGGTGTGCACAGGAACAAAGGGGTAAAGATCTGTACAAAGTGCAGAGAAGATCCGTTATCTCTCTTCCAGAAGTAGAAGCTGGAAGCAGGAAGCTGGAAGCAGGAAGCAATCAACTACTGGTGACAGTCCTCCTTGCTTCTTTTTTCACTTGAAGAAGGCTGTAAGTGTTTTCTCTGCTGCAGTTCAGATGTGAGAAGGATGATCTTCAGTCAGCTAAGACTTGACCTGTCTTGACACCAAGCCTGTATGGAGGTTCCCCATCTCCTTCTGAATTTTGTGTCCAAAACCTCTCTTCTCTGTCCCAAACCTGCAACTGTTGGCCTGTATGTAAGCTCTGGGTATGGAATTTGGTCATCCAGAGTCTAGATAGCTTTCAGGATTGAGTATTATTATTGAAAAAGCAAACAAACGCAAAACTGGGAATTCCCTTCTTTTATTTTGCTTACTGGAAGTAAGAAGCCCAGGCTTGGCAAACCTGCCAGGCATACTAACCCTTTCTGACAAAGTGCTTTAAAACAGCAGTTGCAGATAGTGACAGCAAAAGCAGCAGAAAAACCTTGCCAGAGAGAAAGGAGTATGCCGCGGGCACCTTGAGAGTAGTCAAGTCAACCTCCATCTTCTGCTTGGGCATTCCTGCATGGATCTGCATCATCTCTCTTTCAGATGGATGCTGTGTCAGGTGATGAACATCTTATGCTTCATTAGTGAAAACTTCCAGCTGATACTTCACACAGAATCAGAGAATAAGAGGTGTTAGAAGGGACCTCTGGAATTCATCTATGCCAACCCCCTGATAAAGTAGATTCACCTAGATTATGTTGTAGAGGATTATGTCCAGGTGGGTTTTGACTATCTTCAGAGAAGAAGACCTCACAACCTCAGTGGGCAGCTTGTTCCAGTGCTCTGTCACCCTCACAGTAAAGTTTTTCCTCATGCTCAGATGGACCATCCTGTGCCCACTGCCCCTTGACATGTTGCTGGGCAACACTGAAAAATCTAGTCCTATTGTCTTGACACTTCCCCTTTAGATACTGATAATCATTAATAAAATCCTCTCTTGGTCTTCTTTTCCCCAGGCTACACAGCCCCAGGTCTCTCAGCTTTTTCTCATAAGACATATTCTCCAGTTCCCTCATCATCTTTGTAGCCCTCTACTGACTTCTCTCCAGTAGTTCCCTGCCTCTCTTGAACTGGGGAGCCCAGAACTGGACACCATCTGTGGCTTTATTAGGGCACAGTAAAGGGGCAGGAGAAAGTCCCCTTGACCTACTGGCTGCACTCATCTTAATGCACTCCAAGATATTATTGATTTTCTTCACCACAAGAGCACACTGCTGGCAACTTGCTATCCACTGGGACTCCCATGTCCTTCTCTGCAGAGCTGCTCTCCTTACCTCTACTAGTTCATGGAGTTGTTTCTCTCCAGGTGCAGGACCCTGCAGTTGCCCAGCTTCTGAGAGCAGTAAGCCAGGAGGTGGGTGCCAGTTCAGGTATATCCCTGGGCTCAATGTTTCCAGCTGACTTGCTCTGCACTTTCTCACTCAGCATGTGGGAACACCTAATTGTCCTGCACAGACACCCTGTCTCCCTGGACCCAACATGTACCCTTACAGGTTCTGAGTCACTCCTCAGAAATTCACTGCTCTGGTTTTCACTGTGTCAGGTGCTTGAACACTTAAGATAGGTGTTTTGGGTCATACTGCTGGGCAGGATGTCTACAGGTTCATTTTTGTGACATTGTAAGGCTTTTTTATTAAACATGGCCTGAAGTCAACTTTCCATAGCTCAGCTTTCACAGGTGCAAAGGACAGGCTGCAGTTCAGAAGTATTTTTTGCCTTAATCAGTATTTGCAAAGCAGTATGCAAGGCACAGCCTGTTGTCACTAAGAGAAATGATGCATGTTAGGAAGGGAATGACATGGCTATCCTGCCAAGCAATCTGACTTTATTTTCCAACAATACTAAATACTCACTGATTCTGTGCAGGCTCTATTCTGGAGTTGTCTCTGAGGCAGGAGCTTGATTAAAAAAAAAAAAAAGTCTCCATCCAGGACCCTCGTTTGCTCTCTGCAGCCTTAACTCTGCAGTTTGCTGCCAAGCATCACACAGCAAAGCAGAAAGCAAGGCAGAAAAGTGCTTGTGAATCACCATGGAACACCATCAGATGAGCTGAGTAGACCCATGTGATTTTAGGCAAGGCTCAAGAATCTAGTTCCTTTAGCTTCAACCCAGGGGGCAAATTTGTTCATTTCCCTGGCATTGCAACAATAGTAAAGCCTCTGCACCCATTTTGCCTGAGCTGGTGGGGTTTCTGAAATGTTTGCTGTACCTGTATGTGTGATAAATAGCAGTTAAAGGAAAGCTGGAGATTTGGTGGGACCAGTTCTCACATACACTAAACCTCTTTTACCCCCTCCTGAGTGTATAAAGCATCCTTAAAGCAAGTGGAAGTGGTAGTACAAGTGGATTCCAGAATCGGACAAATCAGTTTCCTGGTCTGGGATGGGTATGTTTTACAAACTTACGTGGGGAGATGGATACCAAACTGTGAGTTGTCACCTATCCTCAGACAGATGCATAGGATGAAGTGCTCCTCTCAGATGGCCACAATGGGTGCTGGAGGGAGATTTTAGGAAGGTTGAGGCATCTGCGTTTGTGGACACTAAGTGCTTCAGTAGTTCATCATTCCCCCTTACTTGAGTGAGTACCAATTGGATTGGACTAAAAGCAGGAGAGATAGTAGTGTAATAGCATAGACAGTCAAGTTCCAGCACCTATGATTGTATCCTGAACTGTTTACTAGTATTGAAATTCACTACTATAGAATTCTTCACTGTTTGAGTTCTTTACTATGAGGGTGGTGAAACACTGGAACAGGTTGCCCAGGGAGGTGGTGAAGTCATCTCTGGAGACATTTAAGGCTTGATGGGGCTCTAAGCAACATGATCTAGTTGGGGATATCTCTACTTATTAGAGGTCCCTTCCAACCCTGTGCATTCTATGATTCTATGAATCCGTTACTATAGAAATAGCATAAGAGCTTTCTTGACCTTTGTTTCTTTCTTCTCATGACAGAGGTCACATAGTTTTCATCAGCTCAAGATAAAGTGAAAGTGTGCAGGAAGACAATCTGAACTGGGGAGAAGGAAGGAATAAAAGTATTTTCTAGGAAATACAGGAATGCAGGCAAAGATATGAAGAAAATAATCTGCTGAAGAGAAGCAACCTCAAGAGGTGGACATAACACTTTGTAACTTGCCTTTCTAAGTCTTTTGGACAGCCTAGAGTTATTTCCCAAAAGCAAAACTTGAATCAGTCACCCTAAATGATAGCCCTATTGCAGTGGCTCTTTGGGACCTAATGTGCCACATAGTACCACAATGAATCGGGGGCGGGGGGGAATACTGAATGAAGCAGGAAGAGCTAAGAAGCCTGTGTCCTCCAGAGTCCTGCATTCATGACAGTAGAAGGTCATCTTACCCAACTCCAAAACAAGAGTGCTACTTCAAAGCCATCTGTCATAGGTTTAATTCCCTTTTTTGCTTCCAACATGGTGGAAAATGAAAAGCTCTATGTGGCTGCCTTGTGCTATTAATGAAGGAAGGTTGGGAAAAAGTCCCCATGACATTCTGTTGTACCTGTGGTTTGAGAAGACACATGGTGAGACCTCACAGCGTGCAAATTCTCAAAGCATATATGCAAAAGTTTGAAACCACAGGTTTTATTGACCCTGGAAGAAAAAGAAAACCCCAAACTGGGGCTCAGGAAAAAACAAAACAAAACAAAAAGACCCTGAAAAAACCCACCTCTCATTTGGTCAATGTTTGCTCTTGCTTCGTTGATGAATGGATGGAGTTTGCCTGTGTTGTGGTTTTGTCTTGTTTATCTCCCGAATTCGTATACATCCTATTTCCAGGTAATTATAGTTTTAAGAGCAGGCTGCAAGGTAGGCAGCTGAAGAACCACATCATTATTTTCATCCTCTCTTTCACTGAATTTCTAAGCCTGGGGTCTTCCTTTTTGAACAGAAATTTTGTGATGACTATAAAGACTAGATAACTACAGGGAAAATGTGAAGCTCCATCAGGATTTGAACTTTGGTCTACAGAAAACAATCTAATATTTCAACCTGGAAAATCACTTTGGGCCATAAAGACCTAGATATTAAAACCTCATACTATGGGAAAACAACACAAAATCTCCATGGCTTTGAAGTGAATTAGTTCTACCTTGTTCTTTCCATTGAACCGTGCAACTTAGAGAAGCATTATGTAAACCTGCTCAGAAATTCTCAGCAGATGTAGGCTGCTTGCAGGTATCTGAGTGTTCCCCCCCCTACCTTGTCCATGACTTGATAGTTACACTGCTGTGATGCAATATAGAGTGATATGTCTTTCCTGTAAGGTTCAAGTGATAAAAAGAAGACACTGCTAAGACAGGCTGAAGTTTTTGTGAAGGAACATCTACAATCCTTCCTTCCTTCTTCTTTGTACTTAAAGCTTTGTATCACCATGCAGTGTATAGCACTGGAGGATGACAGCAAATTGTTCCGTTTGACTTAGTTCAGCTGTTTTGGCAGCTCATTAGAGCTGCTGTTTACTGGGAGATATTTGTAGAAAAAAATCCAACATGCATTTATTTAAATGACATACAATATATTTTGGAGGATAGACAGCATCAAGTAGCTATAGTGCTGTTTCCAATGAGTGTAAATGGCATCCTTGGCAAAAAAATAGAGCGGAAGGAAAGATGTTACATGTGTCCATGTTTTGCTTCTAGAGTAGGATCAACGTTACAAAAAGAAACTGTGGTTTTGTTTCTCCACAGTTGTTAGAGTTCACAAACTTCCCAGGATCTACATTTCAAGGTTTTCATCAACCTGATTATTTATATTTGTTCAAAATAGTTTCTAGGCAGCAGGTTATTAGTGGTTAGAAATGGCTTACAGTTTGGTGCTAATTTGATTGAGTGAAACTTTTAGGAAAATGAGCATTCCAGGTCTTTCCTGTTTCTCTTCTTTACCTGGGGACAACTCCTTCCTCACCTAATCTCACAGAAGGCATCTCCTTTATCTCCTGCATTTCAGAAATAAACAGACAAATGCTGTTCAGGAAAAACAAGAGGATTCCTGCAGCCAGAATAAGCAGCAGGAAAAGACATTAACTCTAAAAAAATATGCCACATTTACATTTTTCCAAGAGAACCTAAAATGCAGTAATTATATCCCCCTTCCCAAGAACTCCATCTACTCTTGTTCTTTCGAATTAGTTCAGCATTAGTGTGCACTGTGGAGTGTCTCCAGAGCTGGAGAAAACACAAGATTCATGGCACCTTGAAAGGACTGTCACCTCCTCAACATGTCAAGGATGGCATTCCCCAGTAGCTTTGCATAAGAGTACAGCTTAACTTGTCAGTCCTTACTAACAGAAGGACCATCTTTGTCTGGCTCCTTCATTAAGAAGTGGGGAGAGTGGAAGAGAGAGCCAAGTATGTAAGTGAGTAGTTTTACAAAGTTCTTTGCTTTCCTGATTTGCTTCAGGAAATATTGGTTAAAAATACTGATCTAAAATGTCTTTCTGTCTTCCTGTAAAAACTGTGAAGAAATACCTGTCATAGTCACTGACTAATGCATTTGCAGTTGGTGGGAATGGATTTACAAATGTTTGGACTTATAAACACAGCAGGATTTACAAACAGTTGTTTGAAGTGCTTTTACAGATCTCCTTGTGCTAACTTACCCTTCATGCCTCCAGACTGTAAACTTAATACCAGTACAGTGGTATCTGGGGTGTCAGAAGGAGAGAAACTCTCATTTTCCCTGTGTTCTGCAGATTTTTCTGGCACTTGTCAAGCCAGCATGGTCAGAAGGAGAGAAACTGTCTCATCTTCCTTGTGTTCTGCAGATTTTTCCAGCACTTGTCAAGCCAGCATGGCTCTGTGTGGAGCAGCCATTGCTGGCCACCCTTTCACAAAGTAGGCCAACCCAGCTGTACCTGAATGAAAGGTGACAATGGACTGGTGAGTCCTTTATCAGTCCATCTTCCTGGATAACTACAGCCACAGGCTTCTCCTCAATTAATTCCCATGGGATTTATAGCAGGCATTCCACCTTTGTTTTTCAAATGGTACCACCCTTGGCAGTTGTAATTGCATCGCTGTCAGCAGCTGACATGGGCACAGCTGTTCCTGTCTCTCTTCTTTGGCCCCATATCCCTCTGAAGCCGCATATGTGACATCAGTGCTCTGTGCATCCTTGTTTGTGACACGCCCATCTGCGTTAGGTTGTTTCAGGGAATGCATCCAACCTCATTTACCAGACCTGTGTATAAAGCACGTGTGAGATCACTCAGGAGGATCTTTCAGTCCAAACCTGTTTAAAACTGCATATGGAAGAAGAAGGGTCTGGAAGCCCACATCCAGCGCTATAGTATGCATGAGACTCAGCTAATTCACCTTGAAAGAGAGCTTTAAAAGAACTTACAAATGCATGCTGCATTAGGGAGAGAACATGGGTGAGTGCACAAGAGCAGCAGCAGATAAACAGAAAACATTGCAGCAACCTAGCTAGGAGGTCATGGGATTTGTGTAGCTGGCAGCGCTGCTAAGCAGTCAGGTTGTGCAGTGGCCATTTTTTCTCACAGAAGGGATAAAAATAAGATAGATTAAGTATATCCAAGAGAAAACAGTTCTGCAAAGATTTTAGCAAGCTGCCAATGTCAACAAAGAGAACCAGTAATGTAAGCAGACTTCAGAGAAGGAAAGCTTCAGAGCATCCTGCCGGAGAGCGCAAAGAGGGCCGGCTCTGCACACTGGCTGGATGTGGGGTAAAGGGTTGGCCAGGCAATTAGGTTGATTTGTGTCTTCTGTGTTTACCAAAGTAGATCCCAGTGGAGAAGGAGGATTTTGTTTTAGCAGATATATAGTCCTGCCTCTAATCTAAAATGTTTTTTTCCCTCCTTCTGTGGCCTTTTGAGTTAACCTCTGTCATGCCAAGTCATTCAGGCTGATAGGTAGGTGCTGAGGTACCTGCAGAAATTTAGTGCACCCTGCCACTGCTATTAATGTCTGTTCTGCATCTCTGGGGTTAGGCCTACATTTGGCTTTGATTTTGCACCCAGCTTTCATAGAATCATAGAATGGTTTAGGTTGGAAGAGCCCTCAAAGATCATCCAGTTCCAACCCCCTGCCACAGGTAGGGACACCTCCCACTAGATCAGGACACTCAAGACCTCATCCAGCCTGGCCTTGAACACATCCAGGGAGGGAGCAGCCACAACCTCCCTGGGCAACCTGTTCCAGTGCCTCACCACCCTCACTGTGAAGAATTTCTTCCTAACATCCCGTTCAAATCTCCCCTCTGCCAATTTGAACCCATTCCCCTTGTCCTGTCATTACAAGACCTTGTGAACAGTCCCTCCCCAGCCCTCCTGTAGGCCCCCTTCAGATACTGGTAGGCTGCTATAAGGTCTCCTCAAAGCCTTCTCTTCTCCAGGCTGAAAAGCCCCAACTCTTTCAGCCTGTCCTCATAGCAGAGGTGCTCCAGCCCTTTGATCATCTTTGTGGCCCTCCTCTGGACTCTCTCCAACAGTTCCATGTCCTTCCTGTGCTGGGGGCTCCAGAACTGCACACAGATCCACAGATTTCCACCAGATCGTTAGGAATGGCCAGTTAGGCAAGGTGCTGTAGAATGCTCCTCAGCAAGCATGTAACTGTAGTAAGAATGTGTGATGAAACAAAAGCAGATGGTGTATCAGGGCTTTGCAGGGCTCAGATGAGCAAGTTACTTCTTGGCGACTCCATAGTAACTGGCTGTGAGCTTGGCCTCAGGCAGTGGCAGATCATTCTGCCATCATCTGTTTGGCTCTGAAAGTGACTTCTTGTGGATTTCTGCACCTCCTTTCCTTTTTTCTTGGACAATCACTACAGCTGGATAAAGGCTAATGGTTGATCAAGGCTAATGGTGTACTGAGGCTCCATACAGTCAGGCTACATTAAGAGAGTGAGACCAAGTCTAAAATGGTGGTCCTCTGATTTGGCAGTACTTCCTCTGCTTTGGGGAGATGTTAATGGTTAAGGGGCATGGCCAGAGGGAGCAAAAGCCAGAGGATATAATTCTGCACTAGGTAACAGTGATTTATTGGTCTCTGGAGTAGTTACTTCACACAGGTTTTTAAAAGCACTTAATCAGACAGAAATAACGTCAGTCAAAGAGGGTCTGGGATAGTGTGGGGAACATACTGTGGATAAACATCTGCCTTTTTTTGGTTAACAAGCATATTTGTTACATTAAAACAAATACCACTATCTGACCCAGAGAGCTCATGGAGGGAGGCCAGAAAATAAACTGCGTTGCTACTGATGAGATAATGGATCAGAAAAACCCTCAAGATTGCATTGCTTAAAAAAAAAAAGAACAGAAAACTCAGTCAAAAAGCTGTTTCTCATTTATTTGTACATTGCCTTGAAAATTAAGACAAGTGTAGTTTTACAGCTCAGCCTCACTTTGCAGAGTTGGTAGGTTTTACACTTGGCAAAAGAGTTATCACTTTCCTTTCCCACGTTGTTTGAGACCCTCATTAGAAATGTGTCTTAGTGGCAGAGTTCAGTCCCCTCTGTATATTAGGGCCAGAGGTTTGATGTGCTTTAAATGATAAATTGTAGCCATATACACACATTGCATCAAGATTCTTGGACAGCCAAGAGTTGGATCTACGCATTCATTCTGGCCCTCTTCTCTATAGCTAGTGTCTGTCTGTCTGTATCTGTGGAAGCAATGCCATTAATGCCAACACACCAATCCCTCTGTCTGTCTGGCCAGCCACATCAATCTGCCATCTGGGTATGATGCAATTTCCTTCACTTCTTTATTGGGAGATTAAAGGAGCTGCCTCTCCTCCCTTCTACTTGTAGATAATTTATTGTTTCTGGATCTAGTAACTTTTTGTACTTGAGGATTTCCTGCAGATTGATTAGGAGCAAATAAGAACATTGCAATGACAGCATTTTTAAAGGCAACTATTTGCACTATAGACTACCTGTTTTCTGATCTTCCTCTTGTATAGATCGAGATTCATGTATATTTGCAAGCTGCTACTTCAAAGGCAGTTTTGGCTAATGGATATTGTTTCTTGCAGTAAATTTAAGAGGTAAACTATCTTAAATGTCTTTCTAATAGTTGCTGGTAAATTCAATTGTAACATTAAGAATTGCTTCAAAAAGTTCAGAATTCTCCTTCTTTGGTGTTTTGCCCACTGGGTAATGTATGTATTCTTGAAGCTGTGGGTCATCACTCCTTATCACCAAGTTTTGCATCTGGAGGTTCTTCCTACACAGAAGTTTCCTTTGCCTCTCTTGTAAGCAGCAAGTGGCACCTGTGATAAAAAGTTGGTAGCCTTATGTATGGGTCTACTTTAGTATGAGATTGAACTGGAGATTTGTCTGACGTTGTTAGCTCCTGTCCACCTGCTGTAGGGGCCCAATATAGTTCCATAAGGGCTCTCAAGGAAATGGTGTCTTAGCTTTGGCCAAGAGTGTTTTCTGTTTCTGTGCAGACACTGCCATTGGTCTGTCTGGAGGAGGTAGATAACAGCTCTGTGATGTGTTTGAGGCTGATACCTTCCAGAGGAGGTTTTCTTATCCTGTATGGTGCTGGGAAGCATGTGCTGGGATTGGCTGAGCTACCATATTGGGGGAAAGATTTCTCCTCAGCTCCTGGAAAGAAGAGTGCAGGTCTAGTCATGTCACGGGTGGTATCAGACTAAGAGTTGTCCTTAGTGGCTCATTGCAGAAAGTCTAGTAGGATGCTTCTCTCAGGGTTGAGTGGTAACCAACATGCATGGGCAGTGGATTAAGGCTTGAGAGCCCCTCAACCTAAGGTGCTGACTAACCTTGTGGCACCACTATTTTGTGGTTGAACTGAAGATGATAGGAGTCATGGTCTGATTGCTTTGCATAATTCAGTGGAGGTGCAGTCTTTCTGCAATGATTTGCAGGCATTTCCAGTGCTCTGTGGGTCAGCACAATCCCACTCCACATTCTGCCTGCCATAAGAGGATAATCAGTGATTCTCCCCATGAAAAACACCCAAATCTGTTTTTTAATTTTTTTTTTTTTAAATTGGCCAATTGGTGCACAGTAGCAACCAATGAGCAATAAGCTCCTGCTAACGTGGCAAAAACATCCCTTATTAGATGCAGCTTGGCATCTGATAATTATCTCCCTCAGGGAGAATTTTGCAGGAGGTGTTCCCACCTCAGGAGATCTTTGTTTCACTTCCCATTACTTTGGTTGTATGTCTTGGTTCAACATGTCTTCAGTCCTTTTAGTCAGTATGAAGATTCACAGCTAGAATCTTCATTTATGGAGCTCCATCAAGGTGTGCAAAGCTTTTATCTTTGAATGCTTTGTCACTTTCCCTTGTGGAAGGGCAGAGTGTTGTAGGCAGGGCTTAGTACACGTGATGAGACCCTGAATGGGATGGGAAGGCACTTGAACCACATTGCACAGAGAATTTTAGAGCTTCATACTGTGAGAAAGATGTATCTGTCTCTAGTGACCATAGCCCTGCAATGAATACAGTCTATATCCTTTGTAATGGTACCTTTCTTTTCATTCCTCCTCAAATAAAGAGTTGCTTTACTTACCTGAATTTACAACTCCATCAGCCAAACTCTATTAATACATTTTTCAGTAAAGACATAGCTAATCTCTGCCAAAAAGCTGTTTTGCATGTGTAGTTTAACTCTCTTGCTTAGAAGGAGAAAGTAGGCAGCAAACAGTTCCTGGCCCCAGCATGCATTACTCTGTTTGCATAGCCATGTCAGGTGTGTGCTTTTTCATATCTCATTGGCAAAATGTTTATGTACAGAATGAGTCAATGTCACTTACCTTCTCCATCTGCTGGAGAAGGTCTGGTCTCACTCACTCACTCACCCACTCACACGGTCACCTTTAATTAAAAGCTCTGTGGAGACAGCTGCAGAGCTAGTGGCACAGTTATAGATACAATAGAGAACAGAAAGAGTTTTGCTTCAGAGCTTTCCATCATCACAACTGCAGAAAGTGGAAACGCAATAAATG
The DNA here is from genome assembly GCA_013396835.1 of Psilopogon haemacephalus. NCBI lineage: Eukaryota > Metazoa > Chordata > Aves > Piciformes > Megalaimidae > Psilopogon > Psilopogon haemacephalus. Next base: position 5,400 of record VWZI01008432.1, on the reverse strand, counting down.
GGTCTGATGACACTGGACCACGAGCGGTTTGAATCTCCCATCTCCGCAGCACACCACCACTTAGCCTTCGGTCTCCTGAGTTATACAACATCACACAGCTCTCTTAAATGGGTCAATTGTTTCTTTATGCAAGAGCGACGCGAAGATTTTCCTGTCTATTGACTATGAAATATATATTTATTTTCTTCAAGAAAGCCCATTCTCATTTGAAATCAATATTCCAAAATGGCGTTTTGATAAAATCAAGGTTGTAAAGTAAACAGAGTAATGAGAAGACAAGCTCTATAAATAGATTTTCAAATGTCAGATAGTTGATATATGTTTTCAAATATGTAATCAGATTTCACAGTGGTAAATAGGGGAGATTGATAGCGTATGAACAAGAAATGTGGAAGGAGAGGAATGATGTGTGACTGCCCGTGCTTTCATCTTTAGCTTGTGATAACCTGCAGGCATGTATGGGACTCTTCTGGGCTGAAAAGGGAGGACAGGTGTAGTTTACATGTGTGTCGTGGCTGGAAAGAAGGCAATTTTACACTATATACTTAGAGCCTCTAGTGTTGCAGCAAGTCAATTCCTGGATTTTTTGCCTCTACAGTTGGATGCATGGGAGTTAAAGAAGAGAAGGGGCATTAGGGAAGGGCTTCAGAGGGGTCATTCCATGAGTCAGTGTTACATTGATGGCCAAGCTGGTGGTGCTGGAATCACCATCTCTCCTATTTCTGTGCAAATCCCCCAGCTTTACCTAACCTTTCACATGCTACACAAATGACTCCCTCTTGCTTTTCCCAGGAACATGCAGTGTGTTTCTGCTCTGTTAAGCAATGGCCACATTCCAAGCAGCAGTGGCTGCATTTTTATGCTCTTGTGTTGGAACAGGACTTGCATAGTTTGATTCATCACTTACAGTCACCCACAGAAAAAACATTTGTGTTTAGAAACTTGTGAGGTCATCCCAGTAGCTTGCAAAAAGGGGTTGGTGTCTTCCTAAGGAGAAAAGCAACTGCAAGGCTGAAGAAATTATATATCTCTATCTGCGAAAGCAGACACAAAGAAGGCAAGTGCAGAAGTGCCACATAAGGCCAGGATGACTTTGAGGTGGTGGATGAAGACCAGACAATGGTATATACTTTCTGTATTTTTTTTTATTGCGGTATTGCTCTGTAAATTGTCATCCTGATTTGCCAAAGTGATGTAGGAGGAGTCAACCTCGGTTGGTTTGCAGGCCAGACAGGAGTTAATGAACTTAACTCACCTACAAATCAAGATTTCTAAGTTAATTACCATTATCTTGATTAGAAAGAAAGTTTTCGAACATTTTAATACAAAATGAAAGAAGCTTACAAGAAAGTACTTGAAGTAGTGATCTGTTTGAGGAGGAAATTGAGATATGATTTCAAACCGGTAAAAAAGAAGGCAAAACTTGAAAGCTGAGAACTGATAGAGCCAGCGTCTCCTATCTTTGTGGAGCTGGCAAATGGGGATGTCAAAATTTGGTGGCTAAGGTGAGCATTGTTTTGGGCATGGAATTCTCTATCTTGGTTCATTTTTCAGGCTTGCCACCCCCTGCACATGCATTTTTGAGAGTGAGAAGTTTGCTGTCTGTCAGGAAGTAGGTGAATCTGTGTGACATCTGTGGTGTCCAGCAGTGGGCTAAGCTTTGCTGTGCTGCTGTTTGTCACCTTGCTGATTTCAACTTGGTGCTCTGGATTTCCAAACAGTGCTAAAAGTGAGTTTAGGCATTTTCTCTGATGGAGAAAGCAGATGTGGTGCTGCCGAGCTTTGCTGCCAGGAGTTTAAGGTAAGACACAGACATCTCAGATTTTCCTGTTTTATCTTACTCCAGGAAATTAGGCTGGCATCTTTCTTATTCCTGCTAGTTATGGTAAGATTTAGAGCTTAAATTAGATGCTGGATTTTGATTTTAGCTAATAAAAAGCAAAGAAAAATCACACAAGAAGTCTGTCAGGAGAATTGAGCATTTGTGTAATATGAAAGGTCCCCTCAGGTGTGGCTTGTACTGCATGGTTTGTGTAGTGTTCAGCAAGGCCCTGTCAGAGCTGAGGTTTCCTGTTGCTTATAGCATTCCTTTACTATTACTTTTCTTTTTTTTCTTTTTTGTCTTGCTTTGTAGAATTTGAACTCTGCTTTAAATTATGTCTCCATATAATGCGTGTGCTCTGATTATTGCAATGTGCCTTGCTGAATAGGAACCGTTCCCTTTCTCAGTCTCAATACACTTCACCTTAGCTGTAATTTTACTTTCTGGGGAAAGGAGAAGCTCGTTTTCCTTTGAGATTGCTGGAGATGGTGGTCTTTGATTCCTATGTCTGTGGCCTGAAATAATTTTCAAACCCAGCCTGTCTTCTTGAAATTATTTACTTCTTTCATTGTTTGAATCTGCCTGCTATTTCTTGCCAATTCTGTGTGCAAGAATGTTCATTCCTACACTTACCAGGACTTTCTGCATCTGACTGGACTGGCAGGTTCACATCTGTCTTTCATAAGGCATATTTTGCAGACGAGATCTCCCTAGAAAAGGAGTGAGCCTTTTTTTGGTGGTGGTGCGAGTGGTGGATTTGTCGCTGCTGAGAGGGACTAGCAAGTTCACATCTGTTCTTCATAAGGAGCATTTTGCAGGCAAGAGCTCCCTGGAAAGGGATCAAGTCCTTTTGTTGTTGTTGTTGGTCCTGAGTTTGTTGCTGCTGAGAGGATGACAAATGCTGTGCACAAGACACACTGTGGCAAATGCCTGTCCCTTTGAGGGGTTAGATGTAATTGTCTCTTTGCTCATCATCATCTATATTACAATTTACATTAATGAAAAGCCAGCAAGTGCTCATAGCGCAACAACCTGCGGAGTGCAGAGCAGCTCTGCAGTTGTGGCAAGGAGATGCTTGGTACTTCTGAGGCAGTGGCCAAGATGGGTAAAAAGCAGAACTTTGAGGGGGCTGCTTTACCCATCTTATGCCTGTTTGTGTACTAATTCCCTATGGGTCAGGCATCTCCATTCAAAACCTGTTTTTCAGTGGTGAATAACCTGAGAAAAGTTTAGTTCATGCACCAGATTAGCTTTTCTTACATTTCTGGGGGGTGTGAAAAAATGTTCAGGTGAAGTGCTAGACGCATGAGTGTTTAACATGTACATTTCCCCACCTGGAATGGCTGAAGTGTCTAGGCCTAGATTTCCACATAGTTCCATCAGTGCTTATGTGGTATCTGCAAGTGAAATTGTGTCTGAACACCATGGATGGGTCTGTTCAAAGCCCTGTGAAACAGAGAAGTCCTGTTGCCCCAGCATATAGGTCCTTGTGGTGGTTTAACAGTTATCCACCCCCCACACACTTTGAAATAACCCAGGCTAGAACTCAGTCAGCTGGAAGTTAAGGAATGAAGCTTTATATTTACAGCTTTGCACAATATACAAGCAGATATTTACAATGTATAACAGATATTTACAGAGATATACAGTAAGAAGGTAATACAGAAACACCACACTCCTCCCAGAGATCAGAAATCCCGAAGAGGGGTAACCAAGCACCCCTACCACATTCCCCCCTTCCCCAGTCTTACCTCACCATCTGTAAATGCAGCAGATAGGCAAAGGTAGATCGGCCAGGGGGATTAGCAGCAGGAAAGAAGTTAGTGAAATTATTCAAATCCAGCTAAGAAGGGAGAAAAAAACATGCAAGAGACACAGCCCAAACCAGTCTGAAACAGTCTCAAACTGTCTGACTTATCTATGTTTGGGTTACAACTCTTAAATAATTTTTTTTTTCTTTCTCAGTAAAGCTGTGAGCGAAGTAGCATCATCAGTGTTTTCCTTTCTCAGTCTATAGTCTAATTTTTCATTCAAATCCTCCAATTAGTTCAAACCAGCACAGTCCTTCTGGCCTGGAATCACATAAACGGTTGTAGGACAGAGCAAGGAAGCAGCTTTGCTGTCTTGAAGTTTACTCTGACACTGATGTACCTTACTGGCCTTGGGCAAGTCAGTTACCTTCCATGGTTTAGCTTTTTCACTTGTGAAATGTAAAAGATGAGCTGGCTTTACAACATAGAGGTGTTTTGAGAGTTAATTAGTTGGTATTTGAGGCACAATAATTTTTATATAAGGGGTTGTTCATTGAGCCCCTTTACTTGGGAGGGTTTTAATTGCTGTCTGCTTATGGGATGTCTCTGATGACATAAGAGTAAAGGCCTATGAAGGTCATAGAATCATAGAATCATAGAATGGTTTAGGTTGGAAGAGACCTCAAAGATCATCCAGTTCCAACCCCCCGCCACAGGCAGGGACACCTCCCACTAGATCAGGTCGCTCAAGACCTCATCCAGCCTGGCCTTGAACACATCCAGGGAGGGAGCAGACACAACCTCCCTGGGCAACCTGTTCCAGTGCCTCACCACCCTCACTGTGAAGAATTTCTTCCTAACATCCCGTTCAAATCTCCCCTCTGCCAATTTGAACCCATTCCCCCTCGTCCTGTCATTACAAGACCTTGTGAACAGTCCCTCCCCAGCCCTCCTGTAGGCCCCCTTCAGATACTGGTAGGCTGCTATAAGCTGAGTGTGACTAAAAAAGCTAGCCTGGGGTAGAACAGATTTCCCAGGTGAGAAACTGTGTTTTTCTTGGCTGCTGGCTTTGCTTTTGGCATGTATTCCTGAAAAGTTTGTGGAGCACCCTGTGCTGATCCTGTGCTTGTTTTGGTGCTTTGCTCTCCAGAGATGTTCAGGCACACAGGGGCAGGAAGGATCTGGCATTCCCTCCTCTCTGTGTGGCCAGGTGAGGAAGTCAGCAATGCAGTTTCATGCACCATGAATCCTAATAATTCCAGGTAGTTATGATTCAAGCATGTGCATTAATGTGGTATGAGCTCTCTCCCCTGGCTGGAGTTGGCGTAATCACAGTCAGGGCCTGTTTGTCTTGGCAGAGCTGCCTTTAAGAGTGAGGTAACATAGGGAAAGCTATTCCCTCACTTATGGCAAACAGCGAAAAATATCTGAACTTCCACAGGCCTGGGGAGGAGAGCAGGAGTTGAGGTACAGCTCAAAGCATGGAAGTGCAATTTTGAGCTCCTTTACAGACCTGAGCTGCAAGCCCCCATCACCCTGCACACACTATCTTTAGTGGCCTTGGCTTTACCACGGAGCAGGTTCTGGGGATCAAAGTGCTTTGTTCACACTCAGCCACTTGAAGCGTGCAATAAATTACACCAAACAAGTTACAACAAATGACACCTGCTCCATCTGAAAGCCCTGCTTTGCTTCTCAGCGTCTTACATGTTGAGTTTACAGGAGTAATGCAAGAGCTTCTGTTCTGCAAATAGCTCTGAGAGTATTTTGGATGATGACTGTTGCTAGAATCATAGAATGGTTTAGGTTGGAAGGGACCTCAAAGAT
>VWZI01008431.1:277127-309675 GCA_013396835.1 Psilopogon haemacephalus | reverse complement strand
GGTGGCTTTCTATGATAAAGTCACAGCAGCAGTGGACAAGGGAAAAGCAACTGATGTCATCCATCTGGACCTGGGAAAGGCATTTTACTCTGTCCCACATGACATCCTGGTCATCAAACTGGAGAAACACAGACTTGATGGGTGGAGCACTGCNCAAGGGCAAATCATGCCTAGCAAATTTGGTGGCTTTCTATGATAAAGTCACAGCAGCAGTGGACAAGGGAAAAGCAACTGATGTCATCCATCTGGACCTGGGAAAGGCATTTTACTCTGTCCCACATGACATCCTGGTCATCAAACTGGAGAAACACAGACTTGATGGGTGGAGCACTGCTGGATAAGGAATTGGCTGGATGGTCACATGCAGAGAGTGATGATCAACGGCACAATGCCCGTCTGGAGATCAGTGACAAGTGGCATCCCTCGGGGCTATTGCTGGGACCAGTGCTGTTTAACTTCTTTGTCAGTGACATGGACAGAGAAATCGAGTACACCCTTAGCAAGTTTGCAGATGACACCAAGCTGTGTGGCACAGTCGACTTGCTAGAGGGCAGGGATGGCATCCAGAAGGACCAGGATAGGCTGGAGAGGTGGGCCCAGGCCAACCTCATGAAATTCAGCATAGCCAAGTGTAAGGTCCTGCACCTGGGTCCACACAATCCCAAGCACAAATGCAGGCTGAGTGGTGAATGGCTGGAGAACAGCCCTGAGGAAAAGGACCTGGGAATCTGGGTTGATGAAAAACTCAACATGAGCCAACAGTCTGCACGCACAGCCCAGACAGGAACAGTGTCCTGGGCTGCATTAAGAGAAGTGTGGCCAGCAGGACAAGGGAGGGGATTCTCCCCATTTACTCTGCTCTCATCAGACCCCACCTGGAGTACTGTGTGCAGCTCTGGAGCCCCCAACAGAAGAAGGACGTGAAACTGTTGAAGCAAGTCCAGAGAGTCCTCAGAAGGCTGAAGCATCTCTCCTATGAGGACAGGCTATGAGAGTTGAGGCTCTTCAGTCTGGAGAAGAGAAGGCTTCAGGGAGACCTTATCATAGAATCATAGAATCAGTCAGGGTTGGAAGGGACTACAAGGATCATCTAGTTTCAATCCCCCTGCCATGGGCTGGCCACAGCCTCATCCCACCTGGAGACTCCACCACAAGAAGGATGTGGAACTGTTAGACTGAGTCCAGAGGAGGGCCACAAAGATGATCAGAGGGCTGGAGCACCTCTGCTATGAGGACAGGCTGAAAGAGTTGGGGCTTTTCTGTCTGGAGAAGAGAAGGCTTCGAGGAGACCTTATAGTAGCCTTCCAGTATCTGGGGGCCTACAGGAGGGCTGGGGAGGGACTGTTCACAAGGTCTTGTAATGACAGGACAAGGGGGAATGGATTCAAATTGGCGGAGGGGAGATTTGAATGGGATGTTAGGAGAGAGTTCTTCACAGTGAGGGTGGTGAGGCACTGGAACAGGTTGTCTGGGAAGGTTGTGGTTGAATGCGGCCTTGAGCAACCTGTTATAGTGGGAGGTTTCCCTGCCTATGATAAGGGATTTGAATCTTTGAGGTCCCTTACAACCTAAACCATTCTATTATCCTATGATTTTATGAAAATAAAGTACAAATGTAAGTAAAATAAAATATCCTCCAAGGGATGCATATGATTAACACAGAACTGCACTTTGACTACACCTGTACCATTTTAATTTGTGCTTTTGGCAATTTTAAGGAATTCTGATTTATTCACAAGAATATCACAGTGTCATAGGGTGTAATTCAGGGTGAATGTGACATCAGGAGTAGTCTAGTCCTCAAAGCATTGTTAGCTCTGAGAGCAGATCAAGTTGCTCCAGGCTTTGTCCAGTCTTGTTCTGAAAACCTCCAAGGATGGAGACTGCTCTGAGTAACCTACTCCACTGTTGAACTGTAAACACAGAGAAAATGTTTCTCTGTCTGTTCTGTTAGAAATCTGACTAGGACAATTTATACTTTTCACCATGCATCACTGTGAAGGATCTGTCTCCATTTTCCTGATAATTTCCTTGCAGGAACCGAGGTGCTGCAGTTTTTTTAACACTTCCAGGGACAGTGACTCCATCACCTCCCTGGCCAGCCTTTTCTGATGCCTGACCATTTTTTCAATAAAGAATTATTTCCAAATACTCAAGGGAGAAATATATAGGGAGAAAAGGCTTATACCTACCTTACTACCACCTGCTTTCGGTTAGTTTAGAAAGCAGTAAGTTCTCCTTTCAGCCTCCCCTTCTCCATACTAAACAATGCCAGTTCCCTTAGGCACTCCTCACAAGATCTGTTCTCCAGACCCTTCACCAGCTTTGTTGCCCTTCTTTGGACCTACTCCAGCACCTCAATGTCTTTACTCTGTGTATGCATGCACATGTCTTTAAAGTAGATACTGTGATAGCAGCAATCAGTAAAGATAAATATTCCCTGGCTGAACTGTCAGTAGCAGGATGTCTCAGTTTCAGGTATGTGATCCATTCCTTCACAACAGTTATGAGAGCTCCTGTAATTGACAGTGAGTATGGCATGTTGACAAGATGCAAGACATGTCTACCTTCTGTATCTGAGCTACAGATGAATGCCTTATAAATAATGTGTGTGATAAACAACAAATAGCTTAAACTCTTGTTTCTAGTCAGAGATAGCTCAGGTCTATCCAGGACTGTTAAAAAAAAGAACAAAACACCAAACCTAAGCAAATGAGACATTTTAGTTTTGATTCTCCTCTCATAAATTATCTAGGAAGAAAGGTAGAAAAAGATATGACAAATATCCCCAGAGAATAAAAAAGGCCAAGGGTTTCCTTAGGCAAACCATCTATTTTAAGATGTACACAAATAGTGAAAATGATTTTTTTTTTTTTTTGATTGGGCATATTTTAAGTGGCTTTCCATTCTTGATGCTGATAATCTTAAGTAATACTTCAGAGTACTTCACGACATCACAGAAGGTGGCCAGTGGCTGGATCCCTGTGTGCAGAGACACCTCATGCGTTTTAGTTGTGTTTTGCTGTGTTCAGCTTGCTAAGCAAATAGAATCATAGAACTGTTGAGGCTGGAAAAGACCTCAACCTTCAACCCCTCTCCACCACACCCATTAAATCATGTCCTGAACATGTCAAAATTAAAATGCTGAAATCAATGATCTAATAATAAATAACCTAAAATGCCACACATTCTAATATAAATCACATCTGGCAGACAATATAGATAAATAATTTTTTTCCTAACCATGGCAGTATAGATTAATTCCCAGCTGCCCCATCCTACTGAAAACACATGTGTCAAAGGCATGAGTTTATTTGGTTTTGTAAGCACACTGGTAAAACAATACATGACACTGTCATTGCACTCTGAAGTAAATAGACTTTTTCACAAGCTTACCAAATGTATTTTGGCACTGTTTACCATATTTACCATATTTAACATTTAGATGAAGGACTATCTGTGTACCGTTATAAACTACACTTAAAAGTATCGCAAGAAAGTGGTTTGAACAAGGAAATGATTTTGTTAGAGTCTCACTCTAATTATTATATGGCAGAAGCTCTGGCTTTTCCACTCATTCCTGACATATGTTTTCATTAAATTGGACAAACCACTGCAACAAACAGTCTCAGACCATGCCTCCTTCCTTGTTTCTGCCATTGTATTGAACAGGACTATTACCAAAGTCATGGTATAGAGCACCTTTTTTGTGGTAGAGCTGGCAGGTCAAAATAGGCTTATACATGTATTGGCTTACCCAGACATGTTTTTCTGCTCTCCTTCTGTTTTGGGTAGAAGCAACCATGGGAAAGAGGACAAAAGACCTGGAGCCATGGAGCCTGAGAGATCCAGGCTTGCCCAAATTTGGTTTACTCCTGCTTGCATTCTGTGGTAAACAAAGTACATGTGTTAGGCTTGTGCCAGCCTTGTGCTAGGCCTATGCTCTTCCCTAATATGGGTATAGCAAGCCTGTGACTTCTCCTAATGTGGTCGAACTTGGCTAACATTCTGATAGGCTAATTTAGGCCCAAAGTTCCATTAGTCTCAGGCATTGATATAAAAACAGATGAGCAGGTAACACAACATGCTTTGCCATTGTAATTGTGCTCTGCTGCTGTATCTGTGCCTGCTGCTGCTGCCAGCTGCCACTGGCAATGATAATGCCTTATTGTTTATATCACTAAACTATAACAGCCTGCTGAACAGCCTGGAAACCTCTTGCTTCGAGTTTATCAGGAAACAGTTTTAATTGCCTTCACATGATAGGTCTGCATAGTCAGCAGCCAGCATGACACTGTGCTGAGACTATGCATCACAAAACATCCTGCCTGCAGCTGCCAAGACAAGCAGCCCTGGAGGCACACAGATTGTCCAGGGAAAGCCAGGACCACATCAGAGATTGTTTGCTCCCTTTCCCCAGTATCCTGTGAAGCCTGAGAAGAATCGGAAGTTTCACCAGTTATCAAGGCAATGGAAAGAATTCCCTGAAAGCATTTGGTGCTGTCTTGATCTGTTGCTATCCTCAGTGAGTCAGGAAAAATATTTGTGAGTAAACATCTTAAGCTTTTTGAAATTTACCTAGCCTTCTGCCATAAGCAGAAAGGGAGCCCTGAGTCCATCCAGCAGGCAAGTGATACAATTGACTGCAAGAACCTTCTCTTCCAGTTCAATTCATGTTTAAATATATTGCAGATTATTACTAGATTTAGTTATCCTATATGTAATGTGTTCCATGACCATTGCAAATGAACCATTTATTATTAAAATTATAGTAGTGGTTGGGGGTGGCGAGGGTTTTGAATATCAAAACTAATAAACAATATTTATTTTGGAAAAATCATATCTCACATCAATTAATTGCCCCTCTATTACAACCTTGCAGGTCCAGTCCCTTCAAATGGCAGTCACTTCCATAGTTTAAAGAGAGAAGAGCAATATTTTTTTGTTTACTTGAATTAATGTTATGCCACTTTTTCATACTATGCTTCACTGGAAAATGCTTTGGGTTTTGTTAATGACTGTTTTGTTGCTGGTTAAAAGAGATTCTTTTTACAAGAGGTACTGAATTCTGAGTATTCATGAATGTTCATATTTTTGTTGTGCTTTGGATCCTAAATATAGAACAATTAATAAAACAGCTGAAAATGCATGAATATTATCGTGTATCCCTTAGACACCTATTACACACAATGGAAGCTGTTAAAAAATACCTGCCATGTCTCAGGAAGTCTTTACTTCCACAGATACTAAACTTCAATTTTCACTGAAAACTTAAAGTGGAAACCTAAATTTCCTCCATATTTTTAACAGTCACCATATTTCTTCTGTTGCTGGCAGAGAGAGGGCATACATTGTTATTGACAGGGAACATGTAATAAATTTAATGCCTAAAGTAGCACTAACTGTTTCCAGGATTGCTTTGTAAGAGAACACCCCTCACTTCTGTAAGTTAATGATCCTCTGTGCATAAGCAATAGCAGTCTTTAGATGACACCATGTTTTTATCATGTTTTACACCTGCTCAGTGACACTGACATCAGTTTTATGATTTTAATGTTCGATGGCTTGAGAAAACTCAGAATTTCAGAGACATCTGCAAAACAACATTAAAGTCTCTGTTCTTCCAGGATAAAGACCTTTCCAACCCAAACCATTCATGATTCCATTATTCTGTTACTTAAAAACTTGCTATATGAAGACAAAATTAAGGATAGCATTCACAAAATATCACAGAAAACCAAGACTATATTCCTAACCCAGATTGTAACAGAAGAGGAATATGTAATAAATGGATGTGAGAACGAGAAAACCAGCAGTATCACAGGGCCAAAATTTTAGTTTAGGGGAAGATAGTTCCCACTTAAAATAGAAGTTACCCACGTAAACAGAATTTGTCTGAAAGGACTCCTAAAATGAGTCATCAAAGAATGTTGAGATGTGAAATAATGTGAACTCTTTTGATAATGTACGCTGTGCCTTCAAGCTGTAAGGTAAGAAGCATACTTTATTTACTGTTTATCTGCCATATATGACATCATTTTTAATTTTTATGTGAAATTAATTTGTAGGTAGTCTTAAGCATAGCACAGAGAAGAAAAAAATGTGGTTTTTTAATTTAAAAACATCATTTTTCCATATTAACATTTTTGTTGTAGCTATTTTGAGTATATATGACTATGACAACAAATTCCTTTGTTTTACATGGAAATTAGAACATATGAAATAAATACCTCTATTGCTGACTATTTCTCTTTATTTTATTCAGTCTTTCTTGGGATACCTTTAAACAACACTTTTTGGGTGGTGCAGAAATTACATTTAATCTCGTTAATTATCAACGCAAAGAATCTTTATAATGTAGTTCAACTCTATTGAAATATTATTTTGGGTGATAATTATGCAGACTGTGGGCAATGAGTTGGACAAACCTCATTTTAATTATAACTAGGAAAGCAATTAAGCCATTTTTCTGTTTGAATTGGAGCTTTCTTTTCCTAGTATTTAAAGCTCTTTATTACAGGTTTCTTTGTACAGAAAAGTTAGTGCTACACTAAAGAAACACAGCAAGTGGTCTAAAATGTGATTCTATCAAATGTATTACTTTTTTTTCCTTCAATAGCTAGTCCTTTTCTTGCTGATGTGCTCTGTTTTTATTTCTGTGCATCCATTTAAAAACTATGTATAACCCTTTCCTCAATTTAATAAAATTAATTAATGTGTCATGTTTATTTAGATAAGATTTTAGTATGAAATTCAATTCTAGAAAAAAAAAAGAATCTGAGAGGAAGTTATCTTATATTCTCCTTTAGAGAAAACTGGAAACTACGGTAGTGTAAGGCCAAGTAAAACATAAATATATCTACTACCAGGTGCTTTTCAGATTAATTTTGCAATTTATTGTTTCTGTAAGAGTATGTTTCTGCAAGGGCTTGAGTCTGCTTGAAAATATTCAAACAGTGTAAGAAAGCTTGTCAAATTTGATAAAAAATTATCACAGGAAAAGTGTTACTCTATGCCATGAAATGACAGTTTTTAAAGAATCTGTCTGTCCCTGAGCCATCATATAGTTTGCTTTATTTGTTTCTCATAACTTCAAAGTACTGAAAGCAATTATTTCATACAACCCTGTATAAAATTATTGGCAGCCTGGGGCTAGAAATGCCATGTAGTAAATAAACATTGGGGTGAGCACATGCATCTTATCCTCCATTAGCATAGATCCAGAAAGGAAAACTCAGACACCAGGTTTCTCAGAAAGGTGAAAAAAATATTGCAGATATGCAATGCTGCTGTTTTGCTTAGAATATTACAATTTTGTCATCCCATGAAGTCAGTGGTGCTCTAGGCAGAAGTAGATTTCCACCCACATGGCGTTTACAGAAGGATCAGTAAAAGTGCTGCAGTAATTCAGTACTACCTCCATGAATATATTATCTCCTGGAGAGAGAAGGCAGCACTAAAGATGATAGATAGAAGAAAGCAAGAAAAGCAAGAGGATTTGAAAATATTTTCAAGAAAGGAAAAGAGAGAGACTGAAAGAGAATTTTAAAGTAGAAAACTAACTAACTCTGATGATCGCACAGGCGCATGGTAATCCTTCAAAATATACATCTACCCCTCTTCACTTTATTAACATGAATGGCACTGGATTTGATACTTATTAGTTCAGCCATCTTTTAATTCCATGCTGTTCTTTTTAAATTGCTAATGGTTTACATAGTATTGTTGCCATGGCTTTATAATGACAGGAACAGAATCATCCATTTTTCATATCTTAATCTCACTGACTGAAATATTTTGGAATTCTTCCTCACACAATTTAGAACCCAGGTATTTTTCTTAAAGACCTCTATGAGGGAATGCAAAGTGGTCCTCTTGAATGTTATGAATCATTTCTTTTCAAGTGTTCTACATCTCTAGAAGAAAAATAGAGGAAAAATATTTTGGTAAAATAATATGCAACACTGAAAAAAATTTTTTTAAGTATTATTGCAGAACTATACATGACTTGCAATTGAGCTGTAAATATTTTCCAAAATTTCCATGCTTGGAAATGGACATAAACTTAGAAAAGGGATAATCTTGAGATAATGCAAATAGTTTCATTAAATGCATTTACTCATCTAGCATTCCATTAGGCACTATAAGGCCAGGTACCAAACTGTGTAAAGTTGTTGCGTGTTTAAAATTAAATTTGCTACCGAATCAACAAAACAATATCATATGCTGATCATGGCCTGGGCTTTGATTCCAAGTTTAAATGCATCTTTGCAGAGGAAGAGTCACTTGTTTCATGCATCCACCTCAATTTGACTTCTGCAACAGTGATCATATTGTTTCTTATACCACTTTTGTCACCAAATCTAGGTCAATTTTATTGCCTTCTACAACTGACCCTTCATAGTTCTGTGATCCATCCTGTGGGATGCTTGTTGCTTCTTGTGCCAGCTATGCAATAGTCTTAATTGCATGTAATACATGTCATTAACATGCGTCTGAGGAGTCACATTTTACATTAGACTCCCTAGAAATCTAGCTGCTGTTTTCCTACCAGTTTCTTCTATAAATTGTATAATAGGTTGGAACCTCCTCCCACCACTACTTGGAGTTACCCAGACTAATTCAGATGGTTTTGGAAGTAAGATGAAGCTATATTTACAGCACTGCAAAATTTACAAGCATATATATACAATATATACAACTATTTACAATTATATACAAGGTAGAAATAATACAGAACTCCTGGACAAAAGCAAATTGCTCAGACACGTCTTTATCTACCAGCTTATCTCTACCCCTCATGCCTTTACTACCACATGAATTAGCATCTCTGCAGAGCCCTGGATGCACTATTCTGTCCCCAGCATGCTTCAGGGCAGCAAGTTGAGAACCATCACTAAGACCCTGTTGCTCCCGCACTGATCTGTCCCCCCACATCTTACCACATGAGGGTGTGATTACTTTGTCCCACTCCCCCTCGTTTTAAAGACCTGTCAACCAGCCCTGCTATCTCTTCTGCAAAGACCCTCTTCCCTCTTTGAGACAGATGTCTCCTGTTAGGTGTCAGCAACCCTGCTGTTGTAAAGGTCATATTACCATCAAAGAATCCAAATTTATGGTGGTGACACCATCCACGCAGCCATGTATTAAAAGACTGCACTCTGCTACCTATTCTGGTGTCTCTGCCATCAGCTGGAATAACAGAGGAGAAGACTATTTGTGCTCCCGAGTTCTGTATCACCCATCCCAAGGCTCTGAAGTATTTTTTTTATTTTTCTGGGACCACTAGTCATTATTTCCTCTCCTGTGATAAACAGGATGTGTTTTTAGTGTCCGGACCAGATCGTACAGGTCCCAAGCCCACTGCTTATTGTTCAGATCCCCTCTCAAAATGGCTTCTTTTGTGAGTCACATCATGCAGAGGTTTGACAATTTGACTGAATCCAGGAATGTGTAGTCTCCAAAAGCCCACTGCACCCAAGAAAGATACTGTACTTTTTATCTGTGGGAACTGCCATCGTGGAGACTTTGTTTATCACATCCTGTGGAATGTAATAGCGACCATCCTACCACCATACTCCCAAATATTGAATTTCTCTGGAAGGTCCTTTGACCTTGTCTCTCTTGATGGCAAAACCTGCTTGCAACAGAATGTCAATTATTTTGTTACCTTTCTCGAAGACTTCCTCAGCAGTTTGGCTCCACACAATGATGTCGTCAATGAATTGTAGGTGTTCTGGAGCTTTACCTTTCTCCAGTGCGTCATGGATCACTGAGTGACAGATCATTGAACTGTGTTTCCAGCCCTGAGGCAAATGTTTGAACTGATATTGGATTCCTCTCCAGGTGAATGCAAATTGAGGCCTGCATTCCTTGGCTATGGGAATAGAGAAGAAAGCATTAGCAATGTCTATGGTAGCATACCATTTGGCTTCCTTTGATTCCAGCTCATACTGGAGTTCCAGCATGTCAGGTACAGCTGCGCTCATGGACGGAATCACCTCGTTGAGGGCATGGAAGTCCACTTTGAGGTGCCAATTACCATTAACCTTGCAAACAGGCCAAATAGGACTGTTGAAAGGTGAATGAGCTTTCTCGATGACATTCTGACTTTCCAGTTGATGAATTAGCTGATGAATGTACAACAAAGAGACACAGTTAATTCTGTACTGCATGTGATGCACAGTTTGAATAGCAATTGGTAGTTTCTTGTCCTCTATATCATGATGTCCCATAGCTGCAGACACTAGGGTAGTATGTGACAAGCTGTCCTCTATCTCCCTCAGTTGGTCAGTAAATTCACCAACAGTGATCCTTCCATCATCACCACTTGATAGAAACTTGCTAGCCAAAATGTTAGCATAGGAAGAAGGAGCAAGCTTCATAATTTTCTTCATGAGGCCTGGCCCGAGTGGAATGTTATCAGGCTCATGTATGGCATGACTTCCATAAAGCACTTCCTTCACAGCAAACTCCTTCAGAAGCTTAATTCCCTGCTCAACTGTGTTCCATTTCCTAGCTCCCCATGGCAAGTCATCTCAGGAGGTGTATCTCATACCCACAGCTAATAGAAGACATGTCCACAAGCTAACAGCACCCAGATCGGTTGCCAGATGTTTGTCCACTCCACTCTCCTTTGCAAGAGGGCCTAGTTCCTTTGCAGACTTGTCTCCCACCTGTAGGGCATTTGCACCAATAGTACAGCATCTCACCAGCCAGCTTAGGATTGGTTCTCCTGATTCCCTTGAGTATTCCTTTCTAACTTCCCTGACTTCTCTGAGGGGATCATTAGAGCCTTGGATGTCATCCTTTTCCTTCTCTTCCTGCTGGTCTGGTGCCTGGCCAAACAAAACTCTCCTAATAGCATTTCTAATTTCCAGAAAGCCATCCTCTGTCCTGGTAGCTAATCTTACATTGTCCTCATATTTAGATGTCGGTAAACCGGTAAAATCTTTAAGACTAAGTTTCTCCTAGTCCTCTTCCTCCTGGACATCAGAAGTACCTGTCCCTAAGTCTTCCTTTGACCCATGTTTCGACCCAATTTTAGCTTTCATTTTGGCAGGGGCAAGTTTAACAGAAGATGGAGCTTGTAATGGATCTGAATTTTGGGGAACCTGAGCTGCTGGCACATTAGAATCAGAATTGTCTTTTGCATTGGAATCACAAATTGCTGCTTCAGAAGTCAAACTACCATCAGAAAGAAAGCCTTCAGACTTAGCTTTTGTTTTGGTACATTGTCCGGGCAAACAGCCAGACTCTGATGCTGTCTGCATTCCAGCTTCTTTGTACCTCCTTCTTCTGGCATGATCTATCTGCTTTTTCAAAGTTGCAGCTGACTTTTTCAGACTCAGAGCAGAAATTAAGAATAAATCCATAATTAATAAGAAAATGATGACACACATTATATATATCACCAATGTCTTTGAATAGAAATTTTGACAAGGGTCAGGATACTGCTCTTTGGGAGATCTACATGTACCAATGCTGTAGAATAGCTCATTTGGTTACTAATATTTTCTGATTTATTAAAAGCATAAAAAATATAATTTGACACTATCTCAGTTATATTTAAGCTCGCGTAACCTAGGAAACAGTTGCCATAATCCCATACCATCTTCTTAAACATTTTCCATGCCAAATCCCATACAAAAACACCAATTTTGGCCACAAGCCATCTATGTAAAAACCACATAGACACACAAGAATGATCGAGTACAACAGCCAGGTCAGCTTCATTTTAACTTCCAGAATTAATTGACAATCAAAGAAATGTAATTCAACCTCCAGCCCCACGTTGAGTAAGCCAATTAAAAATATGTAGTGTTTTAGCAGTTACCTGTCCCCCCCCCCCTTCCCTCCTTAAAATAACCCAGCCTAGGACTCAGACAGCTGGAAGATGGTAAATGAAGCTGTATATTTACAGCTATGCACAATGTAGAAGCAGATATTTACAATGTATAGCAGATATTTACAGATATATACAGTAAAAAGGTAATACCAAAACACCATGGTCCTCCCAGAGATCAAAATCCCTAAGAGGGGTTTCTGACCACCACTACCACCTTTCCCCCCTTCCCCAATCTTATCTCACCATCTGTTGATGCAGCAGATAGGCAAATGTAGATCAGCCAGGGGGGTTAGTAGTAGGAAAGAAGTTAGTGGAATTATTGAGAATCAGCTACAAAAGGCAGGGACAAAGGAGCCATGCAAGGAGCAGCCACAGCCCAGAGAGGTCTGAAACCATCTGACTTATCTATATTTGGGTTACAACTCTTAAAGCAATTTTTTTTCTTTCTCAGTAAAGCTGTGAGTGAGGTGACATCATGTGTTTTCATTTCTCAGCCTATAGTCTAATTTCTCACTCAAATCCTCCAATTAGCTCAAAGTAGCACAGAGGTGGACCCGGGCCAACATCATGAAGTTCAACAAGGCCAAGGGTAAGGTCCTGCACCTGGGTCAAGGCAATCCCAAGCACAAATACAGGCTGAGTGGCGAGTGGCTGGAGAACAACCCTGAGGAAAAGGACCTGGGGAATCTAGGTTGATGAAAAGCTCAACATGAGCTGTCAGTGTGCACATGCAACCCAAACAGCAAACCATATCCTGGGCTGCACTAGNGGTCCTGCACCTGGGTCAAGGCAATCCCAAGCACAAATACAGGCTGAGTGGCGAGTGGCTGGAGAACAACCCTGAGGAAAAGGACCTGGGGAATCTAGGTTGATGAAAAGCTCAACATGAGCTGTCAGTGTGCACATGCAACCCAAACAGCAAACCATATCCTGGGCTGCACTAGGAGAAGTGTGGCCAGCAGGGCAAGGGAGATGATTCTCCCCCTTTACTCTGCTCTCGTCAGAAACCCACCTGGAGTACTGTGTGCAGCTCTGGAGCCCCCAGAACAGGAAGGACATGGAACTGCTGGAGAGAGTCCAGAGGAGGGCCATGAAGATGATTATAGGGCTAGAGCACCTATGCTATGAGGACAGGCTGAGGGAGTTGGGGATTTTCAGCCTGGAGAAGAGAAGGCTTCAAGGAGACCTTATAGTAGCCTTCCAGTATCTGAAATGGGCCTACAGGAGGGCTGGGGAGGGACTGTTCACAAGGTTTTGTAATGACAGGACGAGAGGTAATGCGTTCAAATTGGCGGAGGGGAGATTTGAACGGGATATTAGGAGGAAGTTCTTCACAGTGAGGGTGGCAAGGCACTGGAACAGGTTGCCCAGGGAGGTTGTGGTTGCTCCCTCCCTGGATGTGTTCAAGGCCAGGCTGGATGAGGTCTTGAGCGACCTGATCTAGCAGGAGGTGTCCCTGCCTGTGGCGGGGGGTTGGAACTGGATGATCTTTGAGGTCTCTTCCAACCTAAATCATTCTGTGATTCTGTGAGATAAAGTTACTCAAACCATTAAATATATAAATAAATTTACTCAAACCATTTTAATTTTAATGTCCTTCAAACCTCTGTGTTTTTTTCCTCAATACATCCATTTCTGTCTTCTAGGATGTGCAAATGGTGGGACCTATTTCAGTCTCTGTTCAGAGTGCCCAGGAAGAGAAATTCTTATATGCCCTATTCCAATCTTTTTCCATTTGTCTCTTAGCATGGATAATCTGACACAGAATCAGGAATTCTATGATACTAATTTTCCTAGTTGTTTACATGCGTTCAAAAGCCTGCATGGTGCCTTTTCTAGATCCCTTGCTGTTTTCATCATCATCCATATCTATGAGTAGTATAGACTCAATCTTTTCACCATATTTAATAGGATGCTTTGGACTATATGCTCTGGTACAGACAAAAATCCTCTAACCTTTTTCTGATACATAGCTTTTAGTTCACTCCACAGGAAAAATGACTATTCCTTACTTTCTGGGATTTGACTCTGTTGCCATTATTAATTTTTATTGCTGTTAATAATCACAGGGGTTCCGGGAATATTTCCCCGGATTCGTTTGGATGTTCGGTTGGCAAGAATAACTACACAAAATTGCTTAAAACACCGAATTAGACAGTTTAAACAGTCAGAACTTAGGAAACAGAGAGCCTAATAACAAAAGCAATCTTAACCGCACCTGGAAATACCCATGAAACGCACACTAGATAGAGAGCTTTCCCCGAGGAAGAGAAAGAAAGAGAAGGGTTTGTCTTGAGGAAAAAAGGAAAGAAAGAGGTTTGCCTTTGCCGCTTTGCAAAATGCTGCTGCCGCCGCTGCTACTGCTCACTGCAAAACACGTGGCCGCTGCTGGACAGGGTGTGGACATGTGTGTTCCTCGTGGGGGTGGAGAGAGAGAGCTAACGGCCCGTTGCACCCTCTTAAATACCTCATTAGGGAGCATGGAACTGACCAATAGGCACTTAGCGTCCATTGTCTGGCCAATTGGTTCAAAAATCCTGTGCCCAGGGGTGGGCTCTAACACCCTGAGAGACAGCACAGGTCACCTGACTCGCGTGCGTGACCTGTCCATGTGGCCTGAGACTTCCTGGTTCCGAAACCAAGCGGTCTGCTCCCTGCAACCCACCTCCAGACCTTACCACAGGGTGGGGGTGGGAACCCCAAGAAGTGAACCAACTCTGGGCAGAAATTATGCCCATACCAGGACAGACCCTCCATTTATTTATGTGAATAATGAAGCAAAGAATTCTTTCAAGCTGTCAGCTACAGTAGCTGTTACTAACTGCCCACTAATCCCTTAATGGTTGGAGTGATTCCTGACAGAGCTCTTGACTTTTATATAGTTAAGTAGCCTGCCATATTTTATGTTTAATTCCTTTGCAATACTGTTTATTATTCTAATTCCCAGTTTTGCAGTTCTTCATTTCTCTGGCCTATCTGGCTATGAAATCCATTAAAAAATCATGGAGATATATATATAGATGTAAAACCTTAGTATTGGAAAAAAGAAGAATTGTAGTGCAGTAAATCAGGCATATTGGAGTTCTTGTTCTTTATCTATGTCTGTAGGCATTCCATGTTGACAATAATGAATGAAGGACCAGTTCAGATAAACTGCTCTCAAACCTTTCAGCCTATTTTGGACTAATTTACTGAGAAACTTCTATAGATTCTACAAAATTTTGCAAAATCCCTATTTTGAGCTTGATTTAATTTTATAAAATTTCAGTACAACTCATTTGATTCGCAACAGAATCCACAGTGCCTCTAAGACTCTAGTAATAGGGCTCATCTTTTCACAGTAAGGGCTTGTCTCAAGTCTTTTCCTAAGTAGCTATCAAACTGTAGCCTGTCACAGATCTGTACAACATAATCTGATTAAAGATGTGCATTTTTGCTGAAGGGAGATTGGACTAGGTGAACTTTAAAGGTCCTTTCTGACCCAAACCATTCTATGACTCTAACTGGTGTTATTTAATTTCTCTTTAAAAAAGCCACTTGTTTTATTACCCAGAGGTAATACACAATATATGTCACAGATTATGGTGAGGCCTGACACTCCTTGACAGCCTGCATAGCCAAAAATGAATGCAGAGAGGTTTTTAATGTATAAAATATCTTTGGTTGCAAGCTGAAAAATGATGCTAGAAATCATTATTGATTGAAAACTGGTTTTGGAAGGCAGGTTGGACTATGACAGTTGAAAAATCTGTACATTTTTAACACTGACTGCAATTTCTGTCATAACATTTTACTATTCACATTAGTTCACTAAAATGATGGTCTGGGCACAGAGAAACTTCACCTATATGAAAGAGTCTTTCGTGATTTGTCAGTATGTAAATCTCACACATTACCCAGCTCTGGGGCCATTCAAAGACAGGTGGAAACTGTCTGTTCATTTCTATTCAGACTCGGGGTGATTTTGTGATATTACTGCAGGTGGAGACAAGAAATAGAATATAATTATGTCTGGCAGGTTTTTTTAAAAGTATTGAAATATCTAAGTTAAGA
Source organism: Psilopogon haemacephalus (assembly GCA_013396835.1). Classification (NCBI taxonomy): domain Eukaryota; kingdom Metazoa; phylum Chordata; class Aves; order Piciformes; family Megalaimidae; genus Psilopogon; species Psilopogon haemacephalus. The sequence goes on along the minus strand of VWZI01008431.1, from coordinate 293,774 downwards.
GGTAAGATAGCTGTCTCAGTTTTCTGTAGGTTCAAGGAAGACAAAGAAGTGAATTCCCTCACAAATAAAAGGAATATTGGGCAATTGAGTTCCTAGATAAGATAGGGTTAATTCAGAGACCAAATCAGAAGTATGTTGGCAATTTCCTTTCACTGTAGTATACGTTAGAACTATTAAGACTTTACAAAGCAATTTGGGTATCAAATGCATCAGATCAATCATCTACTTTTGTTAGGATTAATATTGTGCAGTTTGAAAATCCCTTTAGTCCTTCAATATTCTTTTAAGTAACTCCTTTTTTTATTCGCCTGTGAGTACATCTAGCCGTTGATTTTGCTCTAGATTTTATACCAATAGTCTTTTCATTACCCGCATGAGATACTGATATAGCCTTTGGTTTTTGGACCATTACTAATTTATATTCTCAGTGCCGTTTACTGTGCATTGTTTTTACAATTTGTAATTCTTGGATGGGTTTCATTTTTGGCAAAGAAAGAAAGAGAAAAAATGGTGGGTTTTTTTTGCTTTATTTTGGTTTGGGTTTTTATATATATATATATATAGGTTAGCAACATAGAAAAATCTTGTCCTATCATCTATTTTCAATAATTTCTGTATAGTGTGAACATACACTAATAAGATGAAATCATGTGGTAAATATATTCCTTTCTTTTTTCTTTATTTTCAAAAGATTTCAGCACAAACACCCTTGCCTACAGAGATCTGGTTTTAGTTTTAACTTGTATGTGAAAATGAGTTTGATTGCAACACATCATGGAATTAATTTTTAGCTTCCATCATATCATTACATCAGTGATTGATGTAATGAACAGTCTCTTGTTAATGGCATTTGGAAGTACAATAGATAAAGATTGATACATGAATAAATGAATGGCATGCATTGCAAGAAGTATACAGATGCAAATAGAATCAATCTGAATTGCTAATCTGTAAATATTTTTTTCTTTTCAGCAGAAAAAATCAAATAGTGGAGAAACATGCAAAACTAAGAAATAATGAGATGAAATTGAGCATTTATTTCTTGTTAGGTTAATAGCATTTTATAAGGGCATATGTTCTTCTTTGCTGACAATTACAGGATATTTTGAAGTTCTGTAAAATAGAAATCAACATAAAGAAGGATGCATGTTGGAGGACTGCATTATCTGTAAACTGTCTAGATAATGTAATGTACAGAAAGAAAAAAATAAATTACCTTACTAACCCTTAGTTTCTAATTGATATGCAGTCTGGAGAGCAGGTTTGCCTGCTGTTGTTAATAAAAGAGATAAAGCAATAACAAAATGAAAATGTATTCTTCCTTATAGACCACTTTGTTACACAAAAGGAAGCTGCAGGTAAATTTCAGCATTTAAGAGAATCACTCCAGTCTTTGTTAACAGTCAGTATAGAGAAATGGGCATTCAGAAGTTGTCTCCTACTAAGATAGATAGCTTATGCAGGTCACAGGAATTAAATACATTTTAGATAGTTGAAGTTAAGTGAGATTAATTATCTTCATTGTTTGGAAAAATCATACTTTAACTGAGTTTCAGGGGTTTTGATTTATTAAATGAACGTAGAGGCAAATTGAACACACTCTTAAAATAGTCTCTCTCCTAATAACTAAAGGACACAAGGTGCTTTAAAAGAATATCTTATCTTTATTATGTAATTTTTTATTTATCATCACCTTCAACTGTAGATCTTGGACAACAGATTTTAAGATCCAGATTTCTTGTATTAATCTATGACATCTTTTAAACAATGTGAGAAAAGTATATACATAGGTATTAATTCTGAATTACCTATTAATGGTACTTAAGATAAACTGTTTTCAACTATATGAACTATGAGTAATGCTCAAAAATCTTTAGTGCTCCCATCTCCAAGTGCTCATAGTGTTAGTTAATAGAAGCTGATTTTCTGTCTAGTAAAGTTCTTTGATGGCTCCCAGGATTGATTCTTAAATTTCAGCCATGCTACAAGAGCTGTATAACCAGCAGCTACAAATATTGTTGACTGCCTCATTTTCACTTGGGAATTGCTTGTCAGGCTTCTAGACATTCTTTAACAGCTATTGCCCACGCAAGGAATACAAGGTTTTGTACCTACCCTCTGCCACATAATGATTCTACTTGTTCTCTGAAAGCTTCAGACATGTTAATGCTTAATGAAAAAAAAAAAAAAAAATCAGTTTTCAGGTCTTATCTGAGCACCAGGAAGAGTGAAATCTATGATGCTAAATCCTCTTCTCAAGAAAATAATGTTACAGTAATGAAATTACTATACTATTTGGGTGTATTGGTGGGGTTTTTGTTGGTGGTTTGCTTGTATGTTTATTTGTTTATTTAATCCTTTCATTAGTACTTTTGAACTACGTAAAGAACCCTTCATTAAAATATTGTGGAGAAAACATTGGTGTCTAGATTATGTATAAATGTGTTACTGATAAAACAAACAAGCGAAAAACTGGAAAACTAGTGTTGTGGCTTTTACAATAGTAAATAATATTTTACAAGGAAAAAGAGACACACGAAATACACAGAAGTTTAAATTGTCAAACTAAATATGTTTAATTGCAACCCATTTAAGACTTCCAGTCAATTTTGGGAAAATTAAGACCATTTTATGGTGAAAAATTAAGAAAATAGAGGGGAAGGCCAGTGATGTGGTCTCAAAGCAGGAGACCATTGGCAGCTCAGAAAACCATTCTGTACATGGCAGGAAGAAAAGAAATTTTAAAATGTATGAAAGCAAAGAAAAGACTGAAGGTCAGCCTTTTAAAAATTATTTTTAATAATAGTCAGAAATACCCTATTGATATCAGTGCAGATTTCCACTTAGAGCAAGACAGTGTGATGTCTGCAGCACTAGAACTCCTAAAGCACAGCTCTCAGTCTGATGCTACTCCGCAGAATGACTTGCTTCTTGAAGCTGCAGATCATTGGTGTGTGAGATCATGTATCATTCCTACACTGTGGCACATGGGACATATGAAAGACACAACCAAGGTGACCCTTATAACTTTTTGAACACTATTTGTCAGCTTTTCAATCTCCAAACTGTCATCAAGGTCCCCTATATTTTTTTCAGCAAGAGGACTACAAAATCTTTCAAATAACCTTTTCAGTGAGAAGAATGGAAGTCAATTTCTCTGATGATTTTTCCAGTAATTTGTAGGCACAATTATAAGAAAATACTGGAACAAGAAGCTAACATTATAGCATAAAGCACCAAAAGCGGATGATTAGCAGGGGAGAGAGAAATGATGCAGTAAGTAGGTGGACTGATGGGACTGATGAGAGCAGAATCACAGAACAGACTGGTGTGACAATAAGGAATAAATTTCTGAATGTTCTAATTAGTATTAATCCTAAGCATTTGTTCAAATGCCTTGAGTACCCTTGTAAAGCTTAATTCAGGAGTCAAAACATGTTTGTAATATAATCTTTGTACTTACAGTGCATAATTAAGAGATTCCCTATAGTGGCATAAGTTCTCATTTCTGCTACAACTTTTATCATAGTTTTATCCTGCTCCAGTAAATTACTTCTGCAGTAAAGTTAGAATTAGTATTTAAAAATAATTTCCATGGTTTTGATAAGATCTCACTTCAGAAATTCTCCACTGAACCTGAGTGTCTTGCTACAAACTGAGTACAAATACAGTGCAAAGATGCAAATAATAAACGTGTTTAAAGTTATTAATGTGCATTACTTTATTTTGTCTATAATGAAGACTAACCTTGACCTAGTGAAGTAACTAGGACAAGAATTTAATTCAATGAATAGGTAAAATCAAGCGTTTCTACTTTGTGTTCCATTGAAGAAACGAGTGAAAAATACAGCTGGTGGAGCTGAGAATTAAATATTGGAAGGAAAGAAAACCAGAGCAGGAAGAAGAGCCTATGAGAAGCACAGATTTCTCTATACTGCTGCTTCAGAGAGGATGGTTTCCACTATCAAGGTGATGGATTTCAGATGAACCAAGCAATTGGTTGAAACAAAAAGTAAATGGAAGGAGTATATTAGGGAAAAAGATTCAGATCTGTTTAAGAGTGGCAAAAAAAGCCCATGAAAAAAAGAATAGTGAAGGCAGAGCAAAAAAATCAAGGCCTTATCTCTTGCTAAGTAGAAAAACCCATTTATATTAATGAAGATTTCTGCTTTAAAATTGATAGCATTTTCTTGCCCACCTAAGAACTGTGAAAGTACCATCAATATCAGGGAACAAAAAGAGATTAAGTCATCACTCAGCAGTTTATTCTAGATCTGTTCTCCCAGCCTTTTCCAGTGACTCAGAATCCCCACACCATCAAACCATAAAGAACTAGAGTAAGCACAAACATCTGCAGATGGCTTTCACATTTAAAATTTGTGCTCTTGGCAATCTACAACACCTACAGGCCTACAGAAGTGATCTATGTGTTCTTTCCATTCACCATTTTTGCTAAGTCAGGATGCCCCAAGAAAATGTCAAGTTCAACCCTCTGTTCACACTGTATTTTTGCATTTGAACATAGGCTACTGTTCCAAAATTCAAAGAAAGTAATCCAAACTCAGTCAATATTCACTTAAGTTTCCTGAGACCTTTGGTAGTGCATATAATGGCATTAAACGATTCCACCCTACTATGTGAAGTACATCACTTGAGACTCAGGTCAATATTAAACTGATTGTTGTATTTGTCTGACTTTTCCAGAAAATTTGGGTTGATTCTGGATAGTCTAAATATTTATTTCTCTGTTTATGTAAATACCAAGTACCTTCACAAACCTGAACTAGGTTCATAGGAAACCTCTAATCTGTTTTTTAAGTAAAAAACCCACACATTTTAGCCACTTCTGTATTTTTAAAATCTTTTTTGTCAGAACAATGAAAAGAAGAGAGAAAAAAAAGTAAAAATCAAGCCTCTTATCTATTTTTCTTTCAATATATTAGTGAATATCAATTTCACAATATCTATCACACTTTCTTCTGAAAGGTATATTCAAGATACCTTGAGAATTATATTGCACAGTGTCCTGGTAGGGCATAAATCCTGCCCAAATTTGTTCAAACTCCTCCTCTTTCCCTCCTCCTGTAGCAAGGTCTGGGAGTGGCAGGTGAGCAGGCAATGAGGGTTTGAACAAAGGAAGCCCCATGGCACATGACCAAGTCAGGTGTCTTGTGCTGTCCCTCAAAGCATTAGGGTGGACCCCTAGGCGCCAGGCTTTGAATTCATTGGCCAAAACAATGGACGTTACTGCCTATTGGCCAGTTTCACCCTTCAAAATAGTGTATTTAAGGAAGGGTGATTTGGACCCTTTCTCTCTTTTCCTGCTGCCTCCACCAGGATGGAACATCTATTTGCACCTCTTTCACAGTGGCCACGTGTTTGCAGCATGCATTGCAGCCTACAGCAGCATCAAGGCAAACTCTTTTCTCCTCCTCTCCTTGAGACTCTGTACCTATTGCGTCTGTGAGTAAAAATTAGGATTTCCCCCCGTTGTCAAGCTCCCTGTTTTCCAAGTTCTAACTGTTTAAACTGTTTAAACTCTTTGCTTCTGTGTTTATAAATAATCTTTGTGTAATAAACTCTTATCAACCAAACATCTGTGGCAGAGCAGGGCACTGCCCCACCGGAGGTTTGAATGAGGTGTGAACTGTGGCAGGACACACCCAGTCCACTGCCCCACCAGAGGTGTGAATGGGGCAGGAAACGGTCGTCCTCCCTCCCCACCTCTGTCACCGGAGGCTTAGTACAATAGGTGTGAAGTGCCTTCTCCCACCCTCTGTGGGCTTGAACAGGGAGGCAACAGAGCACCTCAGTATATATATGGCAGCTGGACAGATTGGAGCAGGACTTGCTTGGACTTGCTTGGACTTGCTTGGACTTGCTTGGACTTGCTTGGACTTGCAAGGACTTGCAAGGACTTGCTTAGACCCTCACTGGGACCTGCACGGACCTGCACTGGGACCTGAACACGGACCTGGAGACACGAACCTCACGCGGACTTTGAGACAGTCTCCCATCTGTAAGTAGGGCAAGTTTCATACCCAAACCTTTCCATTTTTCTGATTTTTCCTGAATTACAAGAAAAGGCATCATTGTGAAGACTTTTCCCGACCGAATTAGAACCCAAACTTAAACTAATCTACACACAGATTGTGGGTGGGGCTTTTGGAAATTATAAAAGCTACATAATTTATAATTTCAGCCTCTTCAATAGCCCACAATCAATACAACATCCAAAGAATCTCAGGGAATTTTCGCCATAATTTTGATAATAAATAATAATAAAAACTAATATTCATTAAATAGTATTAATAATTCATAATCTGTTCTTAATAATCACAACACAGAGATACAATAATTTCTTTACCTTTTACAATGAGAGCCATCAGTCACTTCATAATCCTTAGTACTTTGATGATATTATCAAAGAAATAATCTGTTTCTAGTTTTTTTAGTCTAAGGCTAACATGATAATTACAGGAACATCTCTACATAGCCTGATGTTTTAGTTAACACTTTGATTCTGGAAAGATCATAGCCTGTTTAGCGGAAAAAAACCTAAACAAACAACAAAACAACAACAAAATAAACCAAATGCCCCAAAAAACCCAAAACCCCCCAAACCAATCAATCAACCAACAAAACAACAACAACAAAACAACCAAAACCAAAATAAAACTACACCCCCCAACCTTGAGAAACAGTATTAAAGTTATCCAGTTTTTCTAAAGATGCCATAATTAATGTTTACAAAAATGTAGTGGGTTAAGCAGTTACCTGCCCCCCCACCTTTTATAAACCCCAGCTAAAACTCAGAAAAACACTGGAAGTTAATAAATGAAGTTTTTTATTTATAGCAATGCAAATATACAAGCAAATATTTACAAGATATAACAGATATTTACAGATATATACAGTGAAAATGTAATACAGACACCACACCCCTCCCAGAGACCAAAATCCCCAAGAGAGGGTAACCCAAACCACCCCCTACCACCTTTCCTCCCTTCCCCAGCCTTATCTCACCACCTGATGATGCTGCAGATAAGCTGAAGATCAGAGAGATTAGATTATAGGAGAGAGCAGCTGCAGTGCCGAACAGACAGAAGCCCTCTGCTAATCTGATTGTTTTCAGAACAGTTCTTAAAAACAACTTTTTTTTTTTTTTTTTCCTCAGTGAAACTCGGTGAAGTGACACTGTGTTTAACTCTCTCTCAGCCAATAGTCTAATTTCTCACTCAAATTCTCCAATTAGCTCAAACCAACACAAAAATAAATTCTGCTCAGGTGTATGTGTTAGGTTGATCTTGACTGAATGTTAGGTGTCCATCACTCTCTCATTCTCCCTCCATGAGGGAGATAAAATAAGATAAAAATGTTAATGGGTCAAGATAAGGACAGAAAAAATGCACACAAATTACCATCACAGGTGAAATAGACAACCCTGGGAAAACTAATTTACTGGCAATTAATAGTAGATCAGGATAGTGAAGAGTAAATGCAAAGTTAATACCACTTTCCTTCCACCTCCCTCTTCTTCCCAGACTCAGCCTCACTTCTTGTTTCTCAACTCTTCACCTACCCACCCTGAGCAGCAGAGGAGAATAGGGAATGGGGGTCGTGTAGTTCAGAACACTTCATCTCCACCATGATCTCTCTGGGAGCTGCACCCTCCTTCAGGGGAGATACACTTGATCTCTCATGGGGTCCTCTGCATGCTGCAGTGTGAATATTTACTCTGACATGATCCTCTGTGGGCTGTTGTTGAGAGTCTTGTTCTCAATGAATTTCCTCATAAGCCACAGGGGAATTTCATCTCCAGGACCTGAGGCACCTCCTTCTCTTCACTAACCTTGGTGTATGAAGAGTTGTTTCTTTGACTTTCTCTTTAACAGCTGCTATGCAGCTTTCTTAAATTTGTTTTCAACAGAAGTGTCATGATTGTTACTGATGGACTCAGTTTTGGGCAGTCATGGGTCTATTTGTAGTCAGTTGGCAGTGGCTGTCTGGCTTGGGGCAGCTCTGTGGGAACCACTTCTGCAGGTCCTTGCTGCCAATGTCTTGGCATGTAAAGACTATACAGGCAGCCATGCTGAGCACTAATGTTAGTTGCCAATAGCCATAAAAGCAGGTATTAATAATTTATTTATTTAAAAAAATTATATATCAGGATTCTCCTGGAATTCAATAAAGAAAGTGAGCAAAGTGACACATCCAATTACCAATCGATATTTATTAATAGTTGTTGTAAAATGATTCTGTTTAATGCCCTCCTATTTTAATAAATCTAAAATAAATCTAAAATATATCTATTTAGACATTCACTTCCTAGTCTGCATAGTTTTACTTCCTGCCATCCATAACACAACTGGATTGGATGAGCAAGGAGCTTCTAAAGAAATTAGGGAGAAAAAAAGAGGGCATATCACCTTTGGAAAAAAGAGGAGGTATCCCAGGAAGAGTTTAAGGACGTTGCTAGGTCTTGTAGGAAAAAAAAAAAAATAGAGACACAAAAGCCCACTTAGAATTTAGACTGGCCGCTGCTGTAAAGAGAAACAAAAAATGTTTCTATAAATATATTAATGGCAAAAGAATGGGCAACGACAACCTCCACTCTTTATTGGATGCAGAGGGGAATAGAAGCTGGCTAGTGTGATGCCCATCCACAAGAGGGGCTGGAAGGAGGAATTGGGAAATTGCAGACCTGTCAGCCTGACGTCAGTTCCAGGCAAGGTTATGGAACAGATCATCTTGAGTGCAATTATACCACACTTACAGGATGGCTAAGGGATCAGGCCCAGCCAGCATGAGTTTAGGAAGGGTAGGTCCTGCCTGATCAACCTGATCACCTTTTGCAATCAGGTTACCTGCCTGGTGAATGTGGGGAAGGCTGTGGATGTAGTCTACCTGGACTTCAGCAAAGCCTTTGACATTGTCTGCCACAACAAAGCTGGCAGCACGTGGCTTGGACAGATCTACTCTTAAACGGGTCAAGAACTGCCTGGAGGGCCGGGCACAGAGACTAGTGGTGAATGGTGCCACATCTAGTTGGTGACCAGTCACTAGTGGTGTGCCCCAGGGAACAGTGCTGGGCCTGATCCTGTTCAATATCTTTATTGATGACCTGGATGAGGGAATTGAGTCCATCATCAGTAAGTTTGCAGATGACACCATGTTAGGAGTGAGTGTTGACCTGTTGGAGGGTATGAGGGCCCTACAGAGGGACCTGGACAGGCTGGATGGGTGGGCAGGGGCCAATGGGATGAGATTTAACAAGGCTAAGTGTAGGGCTCTACACTTTGGTCACAACAACCCCAGGCAGCACTACAGGCTGCAGACAGAGTGGCTGGAGAGGAGCCAGGCAAAGAGGGACCTGGGTGTGCTGGTAGATAGTAGACTGAACATGAGCCAGCAGTGTGCTCAGGTGGCCAGTAGAGCCAGTGGCATCCTGGCATGTATCTGGAACAGTGTGGTCAGCAGGACAACGGCAGTTATCCTGCCCCTGTACTCAGCAATTGTCAGGCCACATCTTGAGTACTGTGTCTAGTTCTGGGCCCCTCAATTCAAGAGAGACATTGAGCTACTGGCATGTGTCCAGATGTATTAGTTTAACACCCAGCTACCCCGAGCCCAAAAGCCCAAATGAAAACTCAAAGCGGTTTGGAAGTGAAAAGGGGTATAAAACTTTTAAATAATAAATAATGGGGAAAAAGGTTTTTTTTGTTTTTTTTACAGGAGGCGGGAGGAAGGGGAAAGAAACGGGAATGCAACGGTGTGGAAGCGAGGGAAGGGATACAGAAAAAAAATGTGAGAAGGGGAAAAGGGAAAAATACCACCGCGGCAAGGGGGTTTTGAGTCCAAAAACGTGATCCCGCAGCTTGGTGGTGCTGATGGAAAGAAGCAGGTTGCAAACGCAGATAAGCAGTTCCCGATCTCCACACGGTGGGTTGCTGAACACGTGGATGGGCAGCAGGGAGCGGCAGGCACAGCCTCCAGCAGCGCAGCGGTGAAGGGGGAGAGAGAGGGAAAAGAGAGCGAGGGGGGGCTGGGTCCCCCCTTTATAGCCCAAATCCTAGCAGGAAGTGTGAGTGTCCAACCATGATATGTGGGAGAAAAGGGTCAAACCACCCCTTCTGGAGAGGGACCCACCTGGGTAGGGGCCAAACCATCTCTTGGGAAGAGGCAGGGGGTCCCAGGTGGGCTTAACCCTTTACACCAGAGAAAGGTGACAAAGCTGGTGAGGGGCCTGGAGCACAAACCCTATGAGGAGAGGCTGAGGGAGCTGGGGTTATGCAGCCTGGAGAAGAGGAGGCTCAGGTTTGACCTCATTGCTGTCTACAGCTGTCTGAAGGAAGGTTGTAGCCAGGTGGGGGTTTGTCTCTTCTTCCAGACAACCACCAACAGAATGAGCGGACACAGTCTCAAGTTGTACCAGGGAAGATATAGGCTGGATATTAGAAGGAGGTTCTTCACAGAGAGAGTGATTTGCCATCGGAATGGGCTGCACAGGGTGGTGGTGGAATCACTGTCCCTGGACATGTTTTAGAAAGGATTGGATGGGACACTTAGTGCCATGGTCTAGTTGATTGGATAGGGCTGGGTGATAGGTTGGACTGGATGATCTTGGAGGTCTCTTCCAACCTGTCGGATTCTATTCTATTCCTATTCTATTCTATTCTATTCTATTCTATTCTATTCTATTCTATTCTATTCTATTCTATTCTATTCTATTCTAAACACTGCCATCTGTTACACAATTACAGATTTTTATATCTTGTGCTTTAATTTCCTCATTAGGCAGTCTGATGTCTCATAATTTATTTAGAACTGATTTTGGTAGAAGCTTTCCCTGGAGATTTTGCAATTCTATTTTAAAAAAATAGGATGCAAGTTTGAGATTATTAGAGTCACACTCTGCAAAACTGATTACAAGCTCCTTGACTAGCCTTCATCAATTTAACTAATATTAGAAGTCCAGCAGAGTGAATTGGAAAAGATTTCTTAAAACAGTAGGTTCACTTCCTTTAGCTGGATAAAACATTAAATTTGGTTACAAGAGATTAGAAAATGGCTTTTCTGATTAAACTTTCTTACATTAACAGCATTTCCACACATTAAGTTCCTCCTTTCCTGAAATCCCCTGTTATTTCATCAATTTAATTTGCAGCTTAAAACATTGTTTGTGAATAAACAACTGCTTTGAAATTTGGTTTTGTCCTGCATCATTGTTGTGGGGCACTCCAAATTCCTTCTCACCCCCAGCCCTCTGTCTCTATGATTTTTGAATGGGGAAAGAAGAAGGTGTGAAAAACTGCTTCCTCCACTCTCCACCAAGGACTTGAAAGGGGTAACAGCAAAAGGTGCCTTTTCCAGACATGTACTGACTTGTGTGGAAGCCCATGCAGTAATCGGCTGGTGGTTGGCTGGATTCCTCATGCCCCGTATAAATGGCAAGCAGACACTTTGTCTAGGAAAAGCATAATTAGAGCAAGGAAAAAAACATGGACTCCTGCCTTTACAGAGTTCCTGCTTGCAGAGTTCCCATTTTGGACTGTCCCTGCCTTTGAACAGCTCCCACCTTTGAATGGCTCCTGTTTTGCTCTGTGCCTGCTTTTGGATGGTCCCCTGATTTTGCACTGTCCTGTGCAGCACTGCTCTTGCACAGTTCATGCCTGCAGACCTGCAAGCCTGAAAGTTCAGCAAATCCTTAGGTCCTTTTGAGAGTGAGTTTCCAGTGGCACCTGGACCTGGCTTCTCTCAGACAGCACCATGCAGCCTGACTTCCTGCTCGTTATCCAAGTTGGGATAGAAGCCAGCAGTTTGGCTTTAGCCCCTGTGCTGCCAATGCAGAGCCGCTTCCATTAATCTTTGTCTCATGAAAGCTGTGTCTTGATACAATTTTTACTTTGTCAAGCCTTTCCACTTGCCTTGGATTTTTGCCACTTGGATCCACACAACTGGATATCTCTTGCAGTTTCAAAGGCAGCCAAGCAGAGAAATTCAGCAGAGATCATTGGTAATTTCCTGCCTCACCTCCATGAATAAAGTCAGCAGTTCCCTTAGATTCTCTGCTCAGTCTGTTTTATAACTGGGGAAAGCTGTGTTGTAGCTTAGCCCTTTTCATTTTCTGACTTTCATAAATCTTTAAATTTACCATAAGTATCCTTTGAAGATTTTTTCCAACTAAATTAGAGCCTGTAAATAAACCTTAACTAGTTCTGTATATAGTTTGGAGGTGGGTTTTTTGGAAAATAAAAAGAATTCTTTTTATAATTCCTGCCTTGGCCAATTAGTACCCAAATCCCAAAATGCATTTGGAACAGAATAGCCCTCTGCATTGGTGCAGATGAGGAGGTTACTGACATGGAAAGGATCTGGGGGTTATGGTGGACAAGGAGTTGTACCATGTGCCCTTACAGTGATGGAGATTTAACTCTCATGTGCGTAGCTGGCAGGTTAAGGCAAGAGATTATTGCCCTGCATTCAACACCCATGAAGCTGCACTTGGGGTTCTAGTTCTGGTTTTGAGGCAGTAATGACTAAATGTATCAAGTCTATCAAAGGGCCACTAAAATGATTAGGAATCTGGAACATATTACATAAAGAAAGGCAAATGAAGGAACTGGTTTTATCTAACCTTGTGAAAACAAGTGTAAAAGGAAATTTAATTGCTGTCTTCCATGGCCCAAGGCAGCAAATTATAGTGACGACCAAGCTATATTCCATCATTTATAAGGAACCCAGTTCCCAGTATCAAGGAGTAAAATTCACCCCTCTTCATATTTCATTTATAGCTAAAATGTTGACAACTTCAGTAGTTTCTCACTGCTCTCAGGCACATGTTCATAGAGGTATCTAGCATTGTTTTAGCGAGCTTGTTTAAAGGCATCACATGAAAATTAGTTTATTGGTACACTCTTGCTCCTAAAAAGTCATAGATTAGTGTTAAAGAGAATTCATATTTCCCATAGAAAAGAGAAATGGGAAAGTTAAAGGTTACATTTTACTTTGTTTTGTGGTCTGGAGAAAGAAAGAGGAAACAAAGTAAGATATAACTCTTTCATTTCCCCATTCATTTCTTCTACAGGCTATGGCAAGTGCACACATCCTGAGAAAAACAGGAGCTTTTTATAAGTCATAATGTACAGAGACTGAGTCCTTCAGCCAGTCAGAGCTGACATAATCATGTATTACCACAGTTTAAACCCTGCTCATGTATAAAGGGAGTCCCATCAGAGAGCCAGTCTGAGTAGCTCCTTGGAATAACAGAGCTGTAGTCAGAAATTCTCCCCTTGCGTCCAGGCACTGTTCAAGTAAACTTCCTGGGATTGAGTGGACTTTCACTCTCTCTTTGATGAGGGAATAATTCTGGATGCATGCTTGAATAAGCCATTGTTCCCTATGGGTGAGTGATCCCCTTGAGTGAAAGATATTTCCCTTTGTGTGCACTTTTTGCATCACCTTTCTAAAAAAGGAATATTCAGAAAATTTAGAAATTGTCTAGTGTTATATTCCTGCTGACACCCAAATTTACAATTTACTTTATTCTGTTAGAGTCATGATCAATTTTTGGTTAGCATACATCTGCATATTGGGTTGCTACTGCTGTCTGGTTTGCAACTGCCTTTGCAACACAGGAAAAGAGATTATACTGGTTCTGAAAGATTAAATTCACATTATGAAGTAGCTTTTCAGAAACAGAATCTGAAAGAATTTGCACAGTCAAGACAATGAAATGCAGATGAGAACAGGCAACAACTAAAACTTGACATTCTCGTATTCATGTACTAGTAATAAAATCATACAGAAGACAATGCAGAAGAAAAAAAAAAGAATAGTAATAGTTGAACATATCGAAGTTTCAACTGGCATTTCTCTGTCTGAATTATTCTATATTCTTCTTTTTCATTGCCACCAGGCAGACATAATTAATGGAACAGATGAAAAATTAAATGCAGTATAAGTGGGCAAACAGATCCTGGATTACCATCAGAAATGCCAAGACTTTAGTTTTTCTTTTATTTTTCCTATGGTCTACTCGGTGAACTAGAGGAGTTTTATGCAATGGACAAGGCACAGGTATGCATCTAAATTTAAGCAGGCAGCTAAAAAACTTTCAGAGATGATAATACAATGACAAAAGAAGTGAGTTGGGTGAAGTTTAAAAGTCCTGTATAAGATTATGTCCATTTTATCTATAATATGGTGTGCAACCACTAAATCCCCTTGCTTGGTATTGTCTTAATAATGATTAATCCCCAACATTCTTATTTCTGGTATATTGATCCTTTAACCTTCTGCTGAGTTAGCATGCAAACAAGAGATTTTTGTTCTTGAAAACCTTGTAACATGAAAAAGAAGTTTCACCACTCTTTCTTGTTTCAGTTTTTTGGTATGAGCTCCTTTGAGTTTGAATTCTTCCTGCTGGTGAGATCTACCTGCTGCCATTTCTCAGACAATGACTCTCATTTTAAATTATTTTTGTTTAGGTCTGTGGTTTAAAGCATAAGGCTTTATATGTTCCCTTCTCTTTCTCAGCTGACCATGCAACAATAGGTTTAGCAGAATCACAGAATGCTAAAGTTTGGAAGGAACCTCCAGAGATCACTGAGTTCAATGCTCCTGCCAAAAGCAGGATCACCTAAGTCAGTCTGCACAGGAATGCATCCAGGTGGGTTTTGATGTTCTTCAGAGAAGGAGACTCCACAACCTCTCTGGACAGTCCATTCCAGGGCTCTGTCACCCTCACCATAAAGAAGTTTCTCCTCAGGTTGAGAGGAAACATTCTATGTTCAAATTTATACCATAGAATCATTAGGCATCACTGAGAAGACCCTGGATCCATCCTCCTGGAACTTACCCTTTACATGTTTATAAACATTGATGAGGTCACTTCTCAGTCTCATCTTCTCCAAGCTAAAGAGCCCCAGCTCTCTCAGTCTCTCCTTGTAAGAGAGATGTTCCATTTCCTTAATCGTCTTTGTGGCTCTGTGCTGGACTCTCTCAAGCAGCTCTATGTCCCTCTTGAACTGGGGGGCCTGCATCTGGACACAATACTCCAGAAATGGCTTGGTGATTATAAGGAGAGCACCATGCAGAGCACTTGTACTGAAGTCATGTTAATGATTTATGGCCTTGGTTTGAGTGAGAGCTAAATGGTTCATAGACCTTTATACTCTTCCGATATAGGAGAATTACATGGAATCATAGAATCATTGAATGCACTGTTTGGAAGAGATTAAATGTCATCTAGTCCAGCTCCCCTGAAGTATGCAGGGACATTCCCAACTAGATCAGGTTGCTCAAAGCCTGACTTTGAATGTCTTCAGGGATTGGGCCTCCACTTCCTCCCTAGGTAATGTGTTTCAGTGTTACACCACCTTCATAGTAAAGAACTTTCTAATGTCCAATCTACAATTACCATTCTCTACTTTTAAACCATTGTCCTAGTGCTCTGAAAAAGAACTGCCATTTTGTAAATAACTGTTATTTAGAGCATCATAAATAAAGGATGTTTTATCCAGTCATTACAATTTCTACAGAATTTTTTTCCTCCTCACAGTAATCCTCTCCCTGCAAAGATTTTATTGGAAAGATAAAGATGGAGAAATAAAGTTTAAATTAGCAATTAAGCAGTTAAGTCAAAATGAACGGTAGGTTCACTAAGAGACAAACTACTGTGTACAAGAAAATATCAGATAACCAAAGCTTTCTGATGAAAACTTGAGCCTGAGTTACAGAACTTTTAGTAAATTTTACAATAAATTGTAATGAATGATACTACAGTTATGGTTATATTATTTGTGTTGGTTTGAGCTAATTGGAGAATTTGTGTGAAAAATTAGACTGCTGCCTGAGAGTGAGAAATTAAACACTATGTCCCTTCACCCAGTTTTGAATGAGAGAGAAGAAAGAAGGTTGTTTTAGAATGTTCCCAAAACATCCAGATAAGCCAGTGTGCTTGCGCAGTTCAGTCGGCTCTGGGTCGGCGCTGGGCTTCACCAGCTTCTTTCCTTTGTCTCTCTGCCTTTGAACTAATTCAGAGTAAAATCACTAAAACCATTCATTCCTTCCTGCCACTAATCTTTCTGACCGATCTTCAGCTTATCTGCAGCATCATCAAGTGGTGAGATAAAGCTGGGGGGAAGGGGAAAGGTGGTAGGGGGGGTTTGGTTTCCCTCTCTTGGGGATTTTGGTCTCCAGGAGGGGTGTGGTGTCTGTATTTCTTTTTTTTTTTACTGTATATTTCTGTAAATATCTGTTATATCTTGTAAATATTTGCTTGTATATTTGCATTGCTGTAAATATAAGCTTCATTTATTAACTTCCAGTGTGTTTTTCTGAGTTTTAGCCGGGGTTCTAAAAGGTGGGGGGGCAGGTCATTGCAAACCCACTACATTATTAGACCTATATAATCTATTCCAGCTAATGCCATTGCTTCCTGCCATGTTATTATTATTTCAGCTTGTTGCTATTACTATTATTTAGTTATGTTAAAGTAAAGCTTGTGGATTTCACACCAAACTTCAATTTGGATAATGATTGGACTTGATCTTAAAGGTATTTTCAAACAAAAACACTTGATATGATTCCACAATCCTATAAACTGCACATTCTGGAAATAAGTGATGCGCCTTTTTTTTTTTT
>VWZI01008431.1:119146-277114 GCA_013396835.1 Psilopogon haemacephalus | reverse complement strand
TTTTTTAAAGGTCATATTTAAATTATCTGAGTTAAAATATGAGTATGTTCTATTGGAGACTAGAAAATGGCAGTTGAGTGTGTAAACTCCAAAATCTGCTCCCTGATTTACCCAAGAAGGGAAGAGCTTACAGGTGCATTTTAAGGAAATTCAAAAAGCCATTCAAAGTAACATCCAAATAATATCTTTTTCTTTCATTATATTAATGTATTTTTAAAGAAATATCTCCTTAAGTTATGCTGATTACAGAGTTAATCACTCATTCACATGGAAAGCTTACTGGAAAAGCAAGTAGAGCATCAGGAAATCCACCTTTTCTCCACTTAACCATTCAAGGACCGTTATAAATGCCCTGTGATTTTGTAGGGGCTCTTTTGTTTGGCCGATCAACTTTTTGTTTCTTTGTGTTTAAATTTTATTCCTCAATGTTTTACTTTTTCCTTAGGAGACAGTGATGGGTTATCTTACTAGTAACCTTCCTGTGCTTTGCTTTGCATTCTGCTGATAACAAGATTATTGGTGCTACTGTCCTGATTGTGTATACATGAATCTGTGCCTTAGGCATTGTTTTGCTAATCAAGCTAACATACTGAGGACAGAATCCTTGCACCCAATAGATAGCACATGGAGGCTCAAGCCTTGGCAGGGAAACTGTCAAACTGAAACATGTTTGAGTACAACCTGAAAATACTGTGATAGCTACTACATCCAACTTTGCAAAACCCATCAGTGACTAAGTCTTCAGCCTTCACAATAGCTCAGTAAGACTCAGGAATTTAGACAGTTGAAGATAGCTAAAAGTTTAATGCCAGCCTAATAAAATATATTCATCCCACCGAGGTGCTCATCAACATAAATATTTCCTGCAAGTTCTTGGCATCTTTCCTCTCAGTTAGTGTAACAACTTTTTCATTAATCTTCTGCATTTTTGCTTTATATTGCAAAGCCTCTGCATCTCCCCTTCATCTAAGTCTTGTCTTCCAGAGATTAGCTATTTGTCTTCACTTTGCTGATCCTTTCTAATTTAATTCTAAGCAAATTAGTCTTCCAGTCATTACCATTAAATTATAATTTCCTACACTATTTGATGCTAGCTTCTCTCAACATCTTGTTACATTTTCGAACAAACTTTCTTGACCTCTGTAAATCCTTCTAGATATCTTCAAAATAACTTTGTTTTCTTGCTTAAATCATCATTTGATCTCATTTTTGGTAACTACTCTTCTGAGTTTATGGTCTTTTATGTTAAATATAGGTAATCTTTATGAACAGTGTGAGGAGGTTCAAATTCTGTCTTGATACAGAGCTGACTGTATAAGGCAGTAGTAAGGACGACTAGTCAAATAAGTAGAGGATGTTGTTTAACCTAAGAAGATTTGCTAAAAGGCAAGGTATGTTGCTTGCATAGATCATGATATGCATTTGGTTGCATGTGTTCTTGAGTGGGTCTAAGAAAAGGACTGTGATTATTTTTCAGTTTCCTATAAACTTCCCCCCCCCATTTTCTCTATGCTCTCTGTTTATCATGCAATTATCCTTGTCTTTAGAATATAAGTGGCTTCAAAAAATGCCATGTGCATTTATTTTGTGTTTTCACAAATATGTGAGTTTTGTATGTGAATAAAACAAGCAGGATTTGGCTTCATCGTTCTTGTTCATAGGAGTTCAAGCTGTACATATTCAGAATAGGTCACATCATGCAGATTATTAATAATCACATAGAAAGATTTGCTATCCAAACAGTGTTTAAATGGCTATTTAAGTGAGAATTTGTATTTCCACACTGCTTCTCTGTTTGCAGTATGTACCAAGTCTAATCAACTGGAAGTAAAAAACTTGCAGTAAAGTGCTGCTAAATTAAATGAGTATTGCTGAAGCAAGATGGCCTTAGTTTTTCAGTGCCAAGTCTCAGCTCCCATTTGAGGCACCTTTCCAGACAATACACAAAGATGAAATGTGCTCTTCTTGTCATGTGGGTATGGTTTCAGCCAATGGCCAGGTGTCTCAATGTGCCCAACCATATTAGCATAGACTCAACAGCTGTTAAAATTCATACAGTGTGGTGAACAGATTCTAACCCCAGAATGAGATACCAATAGAAGCTACTCGACAGAATAAGTTTATGGCCTTTATCTACCAGATGGGGTGCCAGCTCAATTCTTTACAGCTGGAGCATTTTCTGGTATTTTGGATCCAAACATACAAAAGGGTCATGGACAGCTCCAGAATAGGTGTTTGTACTGACATGGTGCAGCTGCTAAATATGCATACACCAAGAAAAAAAAAATAAAAAAAAATTTGGCAACATTTCTAGACTTAAAAGCAAAAGCAAAAGCACAGGTACTCAATTCTTTGGACCGGGTTTTATCTGGTACTTGCAGTCATTGCTTGTATGTACTTTTGTCTGCTACAGCTGTATCAGATAGAGTAGGACAACACAACAAAAGTTGTGTACATCCCTAGCAAATGCTATTCTGCTGCAGTCAAGCTTGCTCAATGATTTGAGTCTTAACAAACATCTGGATCCAGAGTTTTGTAAAAACAACCTGTCTTGGTATTCAAATCAGATCTCACTACAGATACACTTAGAAACAGTTGTATTTGTTAGGCTGACTGCTGACTCTCTTACTGGTTACATGTAATTTTAAAGTTTTCTTGCTAAATAGGTCATTGAGGAACATATGACAAAGACTCAGGGATGGGGGTGTGTGAGAACCAACAGCAATAAAAATAAACAAACAAAAAAACAAAACTGAAAATAGAACAGGTGATGAGATGAAACATGGCTGTTACTGTTGAAGTCAGGGTCTGGCGTTCTGAAAATATCGCGATGTACGGAAATCTTAGGGACCCTCCCTATAGCCAATAGCCTTAAGTTAGGACGTAAGCAGACGGAAGTGATATTTTGTAGGCTATAAAAAACATTGCCACATTTCAATAAACGCCATTCGTTATCCATCACATTGATGTCTATAGCTGATGGTCCGAGCAGCCTGGGTTTGGCTGTCGTGCTGCCCTTGAACAGGTCGTCATGCCTCCCGAGTGAGGCAACAGTTACATTGCAATTTACCCCAGGATTACCACATACACAGAATGAGTAATGTCCTCTGCTGTTACCTGTGTAGATGTAGACTCCTATGCATGTTTGTATCTGCCATAAATCAGAAGAATATTCCCTGCAAACAGAAAGGAATCTTTGGGAATTTTCCTCTTTTTTTTGCTGTGGTGCATTTTCTGAGAAGAAAGATATTTATAAAAGTAGTACCATGATACAGATTTGTTAATCTAGAACTATTGACCTAAACCTAGTTTCCCAAATACTACAAGCTGAAAAAAAAACCCTGTAAATCTATTTTCTATGTATCTTGTGGAAGGAACAAGAACTGGTATCAAGAACTTCTGCTCAAAAAGTCATCATACAGAAGAAGAAACAGAAATATTAATACAAAGACCTGTATTTTCTATGTTCAGCTGCCACTAACAATTTACAGAATAAACAATCTGACATTTGTGTTAAGGAAAAGAAAAAAGCTATTGGAGGATAATTGGAGAGGGCATATGCTAAATGAGCTAACCTCAGTATTTTCATTCAAATCCTTATTCTATATGCTAGTGTTCATTTGATCAGAAACACACAGATATAATTTCCCATTGAAATTAATTTGTAACTCTGTCTAAAAATTCCTTTATAATCTATATCTTACTGATCAATTACACTTCAAGTGGCCAACTTAATTCTGTAGTACTAACGGAGGATGCAAGAACTATATCACTGAAGGCAAACTAATGAGTTAAGTTCTGTTTGTACTTAAGACTGCATTAAGACTCAATATAAGTGCATTCTTACTGTTAAAAATTAATAAACATATTTTAAATAATAATTTGAATGAATCAGGGCATTGGGGGAAAATTTCAGCAGATAATTTCAGATCAATTTTTAAAAATACTGCTTTTAAAAAAACTTCTAATTCAAGTAATTCTTTGAAATCTAATTTAGACAAATATAACCAATTTAATCCAAATCAACCATTGAATTATAAGGATTGTAGATTGCAGTAATTCTAATGTTCATTTCGGTTTTTTGGGGGTTTTTTTGTTTGTTTTAACAAGCATTCTTAAATGTCAAACAAGTTTCTGAGCTTAGAAATAACAAAGAGAAGAAAATAAATATGGCACTGAGATCATTTTCAGGTTGAAGTTAGTCTCCAAATTAAATTATTCTCACATTGGAATAGAAAGGGGTAAACAAAAACTTGCTTTAGGTTGTATTTACTTTATGCTAATTGATATCAAAACACCATCTAGATGACTAGATGATGAGTATGAATTTCAAGCCACTAGTAATAGAAAACAATTCCAGTTTCTTTCCAATACACTGTAGAATTACAGAATCGTGCATGTTGAAAAGGACCTTTAGAAGTCATGCAATACAACCTTCTGCTTGAAGAAGGCACTGTAGGTCAGGTTGCTCAGGGCAACTTGAGTTTAAAGCAGTTCCGGTGATGGAAATTTCACACCACCTCTTGGCAGCCTGCTGCAATATATTACTATTTAACTATTTGACTGTATGCTGAAGATCTTCCTTATGTCTGTGACTGGTGTTTTTTACCTTCCACCTGTTACTATGTGCCTTTGAGAAAAGTCCAACTCTTCATTTAGGTGGCTGAAGACAACAAAAACTTAAGGTTAAACAAAACAAATTATTTTTCCTATTATGATTTCCTATGTGTGCCAGCCACCCAGCCATCCTTGGCTATACATTGGAGCACAAAACATGGAGGATCATTCTTTGAAATGTCTGCATGGGTAAATCTCAAGAGAACCATAAGTGTATGTCTTGTTGACTGGCAAGTACTGCACAGGCAGACTGTGTGCACAGGTCATCTACTACACATTTTCAGAGAATTCACACTGAGTGATCAAATGTACCAAAAATCTGCAGATCTGTGTGTACAATGGGTGGACAGTTGCCTATAATATCTGAGAGCCATGCAGCACATTCAAAACTATTAGTGCTATAAAGGGACTATTTGGCAGAAAGAAATCCTGGGCAAATATACTCTATCCAGCAGGATCAACGAGAGCTATATCCACTTTGTTCCACTCTGCTACGTCTTCATTTGCCACCTATCATTACTGTGGGTGATTAGAGATGAAAGGATAAATGCAAAAAAGCACTTTATAATTTACACTTGTTTTTTTTCTTTGCAAAAGCTTCATCTAAATTATATTATTCGGTGTGACTATAGATTCTGCCAGAATTTGTCTATATTTGCTTTATATTTTAACATCTAATACTTGGGGATGTTGTTTTAGGATGGTAAGAACTTTTTGTTTTAATGCATGACACATTTTGTCAGAGAACAAACACTATCACATCTCATATAAGAAGGGGAAAATACATTTTATAAACAATGTATGGTCACATAAACCGTTCAAGATAAACAATTTTTAACCTGTAAATCTCCTATCCTAAAAGCATGTAACTATAATGGCAATAGAAATTGGCATATAAACCTGCAAACTTATGCAAATGTTATTTTATCTGAAGTCTTTAAAATCCTTATGGGGGTTTTATTTGTGTATTTGTGCAGTAATGTTTTCTAATTTTAATTCCATATGAACATGAATTAGAAAATGGCAGTGGGTGAAAGTTCAGGCATAGCAAGTTGCGCAGAAGCATAAAGAAAAAAAAAATCACTGTGAGGGTGGCAGAACATAGAAACAGGCTGCCCAGGGGGATTGTGGAATCTCCCTCTTTGGAGATATTCAAAACCCGCGTGGATGTGTTCCTTTGTGAGCTGGTATAGGTCATCACGCTCTGGCAGGGAGTTGGACTGGATGATCTTTCAAGGTCCCTTCCAGCCTCTAACATTCTGTGATTCTGTAATTCCGCAAGACATTTAAAATAAACCTGCAACTGATGACATGAAATTTAGTGAGGAAAGAGATGCAATTGGTGAGCTGACAACAAATTATGAAGCTAAACTCAAGCCCTACCTTCTTGACTAGACATACTGAATTCCATTCCTGCAAAAAAAAAACTTCATCTGTTTTGATGAAAGAAAAAAAAGCTTTCAGAAGAAACAAGTGGGAAAAAAAACAAGAAGTGTGTTCTTGCTAAGCTTAATTGACCTACCAGAATATAGACAAGAAGGCCGTTCCATAGTGATTAACCACAGAGACACAGAGGTTGGAATTTACCTTATCCAGATGTACTGCCTCCATGTTAAACTACCAAAATGATGGAACTATACTACCTTTCTAATCAAAGAGACAGAGACATACTCTGATGAAAGTACACCACATTCCAAGTTATATTTGCACTTGGAATAACAGAATCACACTATTGTTCTGGTTGGAAAAGACCTTTAAGATCTTCGAGACCAACCTTTAACCCTACACCAGTATGCCCACTAATACTTCTCATAGAGTACCATGTCTAGATCGCTTTTGAACACCTCCAGGGATGGTAGGTCCACCACCTGCCTAGGCAGCCTATTCCAATTCCTGATCAGTCTTCCAGCAAAGATTTTTTTTCCTAATATTCAGTCTAAACCTCTCCTGGTGCAACTTGAGGCAACTTATTCTATCACTTGTTACTAGGAAGAAAAGACCAACATCTGCTTGAAGTGGAGTAAGCTATCAGTCTCCTCTACTTACAACAGAGACGTAAACAATTACCTTCATGTTACCATTTAAATTTAGAAAGCTAAAATTAGTGAAGATGAGTCATATAATCATAAAATAATAGAACTGTTGAGGTTGGAAGAGACCTATATTTGTCTCAAGTCCTAATGGTGAAAACAGACAAACAGACCAAAGAGATAAAAGTAAATGACTAAGTTTAAAGACAGAAATTGTTAGTTAATTTATTCCAACCAATTTTGATTTCACAAAGCTGATGCCTCTTATCTAAACTAGTTTCAGGTAAATTGAAATTCAATTTTCCCTGTTTAAATTTCTGAGCATAAGTAGTGCTTCCTTCTGTCAGCAGTGCAAACACTGCAAACATAAACCATGTCACTGGTATGTACGTGAACAAAAGATCTGAAACAGTAGCAGATGTTTCCAGTCTTGCATTGGTGCAGCATAAAGCATGAGCAATCAGCGTGCAGCAAGAGCCATACATAAATTGCTTGTACTGAGCAGTCAGAGTAATTCACAGATCTTTGTTCCATTTTTTTCTCATTTGGGTGCAACTGACTACAATAAGATCACTGTCCAACAGCAAACAAATGCTTGCTTATGAGGCAGCAAAAATATGTTGGAATCTTTTGTTGTCTTTTACTGCAAACGTAATTAAAAGATCATGTTGTGTGCAAGCAAATCAATCACTACAGAATTCTGGATTAAAATCCAAGTATTATAAATCTATAAGCACTTGCTTAACTTTGGGACAAACTTATTCTCCAGGAAACCTCTTATTTAAATAAAGCCATTATTTTGGCTTTGGCTTGAGTGTGTACATTTGCCATAAGGTAGAATATAAAGGAGACAGTACCTAAGTGAAAGACAAAGGGCATAGTGAAAGTTTCAATTGCCAGGTCACCCAATTCACACTTAATCTGATCTCTACAGTGTTTTTCCTACTGGTCTTACTAACATCCTTTCACACTGCTATTGTTATTAAATATGAATTATTATATTAACAAAATTATTAATTAATATTTATTAATATAACCATTTATTGTCTTAACTTATTTGTAGGGTCTTTTATGCTCAGTTGTGCAAATAGACTACAAGATATGTACAGGTGTAGTGCAGTACCTAACAATTTTGAGCAATTTAGCAAAACCAGGAAAATGCAAACAGTGAACTTTTGGAGATTTTTGCAGTGCAATATTCCACTTACCCTCTAGGGGAACTCAAGAGGCTCCTTTCTGCTAAAAGCAGTCATAAGGTACAGAGTACGAACAGAGCTAAAGCAAAGAACTTCAATTACAAAGAGGCTATATAGAAATAAGGTCAGTTTACTCATGACCTGAATTCTCTGGAATTGACCAGGGTTTCACTTAACAGTACCCAAGATGGTACCCTTGGAGTGGTGCTGTCATTGATATGGTAACCAGTAAAAGGGTTTAGAATTTCCCCAGGAGTCTTGTATGTTGTTGGCGTCTTGGTCCATTGTCCGGTGGACGGTGCCCGTCTGGGGCTCCAGGCTCTGTACAGAGCTTTCAGGGGCATGCAGGGAAGCACAGTGTCTTGCTGCTTGTCAATAATTTCCTTTCTTTCTCAGCACAAACTACTATGAGGTCTATAAGTAAGCGGTAGTCAGACTGGAAGCAGCTTAAGGCTCTAAATGGCTCTAAGTGCCAGGGGCAGTAAAGCAGCTTACTTGGGGGCACTTGTCTCTCCTGGTCTTACCCTTTTTCTGCATGGTCTAGGCTGTCATTACCTGCTGGCGGTGTCCATTTTACTTGCTGAAGTGGTGAGCTCTAGGATGCAAGACCACATTAGTAACTTCATTAGCCAGTTTGGTAACTTGAAAGGCATACAGAGTGGAAGATGCAAGTGGTGAATTACATACACTTCTAGAAGTGAGCTCATGCACTTCTCATCTATTTGCTTTGCTACACCTTAATGGCGAGAAGAGACAGAGCCTATAGCTAGATCAAGCTGCTCCTGTAACACATATTGGTCATGTGAAGGAGAAACTGAGGTGCATGTTTTTCATGTTGTTTGTGTTTGTGGATTTTTGGTGGCAGTATTGCTGTGGAGAGCTAGACTGATAACCCTGAAAGGCTACTTCTGCAGTTGTTACACATTGGCATAAAGTAAATCTCATTAAACTGTCTTTTCTCCAGTGGTATACCACCAGAAAAAAATTTACATGACAGTTAGGCAATGATGGTGAGAGAGCTGGACAAGCTTAATACTTTGGTTTATGTACTTTGTGTCCTACAACATCAGATACTTTTTCTGTTGAAATATTGGCTCCTCAGCCAGCACAGCTTTCTTGCATCTTTGTGGCTATGAGTCTGCTGATTGATGCTTTACCCATTCTCCTTATGTACTTTCATGGCCAAACTCTTCATAGAGCACTTGCAGACTGTCTAACTCTCACAGAAAGAAAACAGACAGTTCCTTATAGAAAATAATATATAATATTTTTTGTAACATGTGTTTTTACTTTCAGCTGAAGTATGCTAAACTGACATACTTAAAGTATGAATGTACAGGATCAAATAGAAAATCACTGTCTTAATTACTGCATAAAGACCTGAACATGTAAGAAAGCTGCCAGTTATTTCTCTGCATAAGATTGCTGTCCTGGTAGGACATAAATTGTGCCCAAATTATTTCAGACTCCTGCTCTTTCTCTCCTCCTGTAGCAAGGTCCAGGGGTTGCAAGATGTGAGCAGGCAATGAGGGTTTGTATGAAGAAACATAACCATGGCACATGACCAAGTCAGGTGTCTTGTGCTGTCCCTCAAGCATTAGGGTGGACACCTAGGCACAGAGCTTTGAATTCATTGGCCAAAACAATGGACAATAACGCCTATTGGCCAGTTTCACCCTTCAAAATAGTGTATTTAAGGAAGAGTGACTTAGAGCCATTGCTTCTTTTCTTGCTGCCTTTCATGGAGACCAGACATCTTTTCACACCTCATTTCACAGTGGCCACGTTTGTAGCATGCATTGCAGTTTGCACCAGCAGCGGCAAGGCAAACCTGCCCTCCTCTCCTTGGGATGCTCTGTACCTATTGCATCTGTGAGTATAGGCAGGATTAGGATTTCTCCTGTTATCACGTTCCCTATTTACCAAGTTCTGATTGTTTAAACTGTTTAAGCGCTTTGTTTCTGTGTTTATTAATAACCTTCATGTAATTGCCTCTTATCAACTGAACACCCAAAGAACCTCAAGGAATTTTCCTGAAGTTTTGATTATTATTATTAATATTCATAAAATATTAATAATTCATAACCAATTATCAATAATCACAACTATTGCTATTGTAGAATATGTGATAAATGTTTATTAGCATTCCCATTTTAAAACAATTCACTCTATAATATGTTGAGTCTCTCTCTGAGCCCACTTTTAAATATTTTAAGACAACGTTGTGTAAAAGCTCATCTGAATGATTTATCATTGTGTTTGACATTGGAAGACTGCTAGACTTCTGAAAGAAAATAAAATATTTTTATGCACGTGTGTGTAATAGGTAGACATTTTCAGGGCAATGCAAATAAAAAATCTTTCTTGCGGCTCTCATTTAGTGCTCACCTCTTTGTTTCACAATCCAGAACACTTACTTGTTATTGGAAAATAACCCTGCCCATATTCCACTGATTTTACTATGAAGGACACATGAAATGTAACTCACAGCAGAATGCAGATTCATTGTTTTCCTTTTATATCACTGCAAGACAGCTCCAAAACTTCACAGTGTAAATGTAATTTGAATTTTAACTTGAGGAAGCAAAAATGAATCCTTAACAAGTGCTGTTCTTTTGGTATGAAATTAATTCCACCTCAAATTCTATTGTAGTCACATTCAAAACATATTACTGTGAATGTACTTTGTATAAAAACAAATGCAGTTATTATCATTTTCCTAGTGCTCATTTGCATCTTCTGCATAACATATGACACAGAACAACAAGAATAAACAAAATAGGATTTGAAGAAATATAATGCTTTTGTAATTAATTTACTATGCAATTATTTCCAGTAATACTATAAGCAACAGGGCAGCGAAAATACTGGTTTATTTCTTAAAAAAAAAACAAACAAACAAAAAAAAAACCCACAACATAAAAAGAATCACTGATGTAAATAATCTTACTCCATGGCAGGCTATCCCCTTTCTGAATATTTCACATTGGGTATAGGCATCCTAAATGGGAAGTATTCATATGCCTTCATTTTGTCATGTAAAATTATTTACATATAACTTACAGAGAAACTAAGTGCAGAATTTCTCACAGAAGTGTTTTTATCTTCCAGCAAAGAAATTTGTATTGTTTCATTAAAGTGAGATGAATTCTGATGAATAACAACATTCAAATGAAAAGAACCTTTGCAAACTTGAATAATGCAACCTGTGGTTTCAAAAGTTCACTCAAGAACTTGCACTGTCCAGTTTGTAGGTTCAGGATATGAAACAATTTCTCCAGGAACTGTCATTAATTTCCTGAAAGAAAGAATTATTGTTTTTAAATATGTGAAGTCTTTGAGTGTCTGCAGAGTCTATAAAAATTGTTATGCTTGTTTATTTGCTTCTTGTTGCTATTGGTTTGTGAATGAGAAGGATTAGGCTGATGTTATATTCAGTGTAATTAAGCTCTTCTAAATATTGCTTCTCAGAAGAATGCTTCTTTTCCAAGATACCTTGGAGGTGCTTAGGTTATCCAAACTAATTTAAAGTATTTTTTGTTTAAGAAACAAAGAATCGTATTCATCTATTTTATTTTTAAAGTTAAAATTCTTTTAAAATGGTATAGACATAGTCAAGATGCATAAACCAGAAGAGTCAGTTATCAAAATATTTTAAATATGGTGCCTAGATTACACCTCTGAGAAAGTAAAAAAACAGTTATTTCTCATGGAACCACTAGATGCAGCTGTTCAGATTTGAGGATCTAGATTGCTTGGGATTTCTTTATACAAGTATTTACCTAATTATTCATAATTGGTTCTATAATATGTAAGTGGTGAGAACTTGAATTTACACAGGAATTTTTGTTTTGTTTCACTGTGTTGTGATGTTATCTGGCTAAGGAACAGGAAAAATTTCTTCACATATATTAGTGAGAAAAGGAGAACTAAGGAAAATGTGGGACCCTTCCATAAGGGAAATAGAGATCCAGTGTCAAAGGATATGGATAAGGCTGAGATGCTCAATGATGTCTTTACCTCAGTCTTCAACAGCAAGGGCTCCAACCACAATGGCCAAGGGCCAAAAAGGCAAAAGTAAGGACTGGGGGAGGGAAGACCTGCCCACTATAATTTAAAACCCTGTTGAGCACCTAAAGAATCAGAATCAGGGAGGTTGTGGCTGCTCCCTCCCTGGATGTATTCAAGGCCAGGCTGGATGAGGTCTTGAGCGTCCTGATCTAGTGGGAGGTGTCGCTGCCTATGGCAGGGGGTTGGAACTGGATGATCTTTGAAGTCTCTTCCAACCTAGACCATTCTATGATTCTATGAACATGCACAAGTCCATGGGGCCTAATGAGATTCACCCATGGATCCTGAGAGAACTGGCAGATGAAGTTGCTAAATCATTGTCCATCATATTTGAAAGGTCATGGCAGACTGGTGAAGTTCCTGCTGATTAGAAAAAGGCAAACATAACACCCATCTTCAAGAAGGGAAAAAAGGACAACCCTGGGAATTACAGACCGGTCAGTCTCACCTCTGTGCCTGGCAAGATAGTGGAGCAGATCCTCCTGAAGTCTCCTGAAGTAAATGGAAAACAAAGCAGAGGTGGTTGGTGGTAACCAGCATGGCTTCACCAAGGGCAAACCATATCTGACAAATTTGGTGTTTTTTTATGATGAAGTCACAGCAACAGTGGGCAAGGGAAGGGCAACAGGTGTCATCTACCTGGACCTGAGTAAAGCCTTTGACTCTGGCCCACATGACATCCTGGTCACCAAACTGGAAAACATGGACTTGATGGGTGGACTACTTGCTAGATAAAGAATTGGCTGGATGGTCACATGTAGAGAGTGGTGATCAGCAGCACAACATCCACTTGGAGACCAATGACAAGTGATGTCCCTCAGAGGTCAGTGCTGGGACCAGTGCTGTTGAGCATCTTTGTCAGTGATATGGACAAAGGAATCGAGTACAGCCTCAGCAAGTTTGCAGATGACACCAAGCTGTGTGGCAAAGTCAACTTGCTATAGGACAGGGATGCCATCCAGAGGGACCTGGACAGGCTGGAGAGGTGGACCCAGGCCAACTTCATGAAATTGAACAAGGCCAAGGGTAAGGTCCTGCACCTGGGTCAGCACAATCCCAAGCACAAATACAGGCTGAGTGGCAAATGACTGGAGAGCAGCCGTGAGGAAAAGGACCTTGAGGTCTGGGTTGATGAAAAACTCAACAAGAGCCATCAATGTACACTCAGCCCAGACAGCAACTGTATCCTGGGCTACATCAAGAGCAGCGTGGTCAGCCAGGCAAGGAAGGTGATTCTCCCCCTTTGCTCTTGTCAGACCCCACCTGGAGTACTGTATGAAATTCTGGAGCCCCCCACCACAAGAAAGACATGGAACTGTTGCAGCAAGTCCAGAGGAGGACTACAAAGATGATCAAAGGACTGGAGAACCTCTGTTATGAGGATAGGCTGTGAGAGTTGGGGTTCTTCAGCCTGGAGAAGAGAAGGCTTCAAGGAGACCTTGTAGTAGCCTTCCAGTATCTGAAGTAGGCTACTGGAAGGCTGGAAAGGGACTATTTACAAGGCCTTGTAATGGCAGGAAGAGGGGTGATGGGTTTAAACTTGAAGAGGGGAGATTTGAACTGGATGTTAGTTCTTCACAACGGTGGTGAAACACTGGCACGTGTTGCCCAGAGAGGTTGTAGATGCTCCCTCCCTGGAGGTGTTCAAAGCTAGGTTACATGAGGCATTAAGTGACCTGTTGTAGTAAGAGATGTCCCTGCCTATGGTTGGGGGTTGGAACTGGATGATCTTTGAGGTTCCTTCCAATGTAAAACCATTCCATGATTCTATAAATCTATGATTAGTTTAAAACATCTTTGAAAAGGATAAAATGTGCGTCTTCGTAACTGAGTAATTGAGAGCATCCTCCAATTTTTAAAATTAAGGTGACATGTAGACACATCTACATTGGGAGTTGTGTGACAGAGAATATTTCTGGAAAAAAAATAACAGTGCTGAAAAAAGTTGGTGATATAAATATGTTGTTTACAAATAACCTGTCACCCAATACATCTGGGAAATGGCAGGAAAATATGAATTAGAAGGGGGTATAGAGGGAAGTTGTTAAGTAACCTTATAAATTTCAGTAGAGGTTTTTTCATAAATTTTTTTTAAACTAATGAAAATACATCATTTGCAGTTTCAGATAGGATACATTTTAGAAATTATATCATTTCAACTGTGAAGGTTTAAGCCCCCTGGGACCCCCTGTCTTTTCCCAAGGAATGGTTTCACCCTTTTCCCAGGTTACATGGTTAGACACTCCCACTTCCTGCTAGGATTTTGGACTATAAAAGGGGGAACCCAGTCCCCCCCTTTTCTTCTTCCTTCTTCGCTCTCTTCTCCTTGTGCCGGCTGGTCGAGCACCTGCTCGCGCTCTGTGCCGCTGCAGCGCGTGTCTCCCTGCCGCCGTGTGTTAGAGCACCGTTATTGTCTGCTGAGACTGGGACTGAGACTTTTCGCAATAGGATTCCTGCATCCTGCTTTTCCAAAGCCAATCGAACTTCAGCTGCCTGCTGCGGTTGTTTTGTTTTTGTTTTTTTTTTTCTCTTTCCCCCCTTCTCCCTGGTCTCTGTAGCCTTTTTCCCTTATTCCCCATATCCCAAAGCTTGTTTCCCTTTTCTCCCACCTTCTGTAAAAGATCCTTTTCCCTCTTACTTGTTGTTAAAGTTTTACCCTTTTTACTTCCAAATCGTTTTGAGTCTTTATTGAGCTTTTGGGCTCGGGAGGGGGCAGCTAGCCTCAACCCAATACATCAAGACTCTGTACAATAACACCTGTGTAACCTTTCACTGTTTACTAGGATGAAACCGAGGAAATAAACAATTGCAGTATAGACTTAACATCCCTTTTAAGTCAAAAGTAAAATTATGGCTTTAATATTTGCTTAAGAGATTAATCATGCTTCCCCAGCTGGAAGACATATACTCATACAGTAGCATTTCTGGGACTCTTTTTAATGAGAAGAATAATGTTAAGTATTCAAATAGATAGTGGTCTGCATTGTAAAAATGTTTTGCAATTATATTGGAAGATATATCTT
This sequence comes from Psilopogon haemacephalus, assembly GCA_013396835.1. NCBI lineage: Eukaryota > Metazoa > Chordata > Aves > Piciformes > Megalaimidae > Psilopogon > Psilopogon haemacephalus. The sequence goes on along the minus strand of VWZI01008431.1, from coordinate 262,177 downwards.
AATAAGCAGCATTGCATAGGTGTTTTCATATGCAAAATTCAACACTGTTAAGGAACAGACATGGGAAAGCATACATCTTTTTCTTCAAGTTAAAAGCTAGACAATGAAGACTTTATATTCAGTAGAGAAAAATGAGCATCTTCATAGGGTGATTCATCTCATCCTAACGCAACTGGATCATTCAGCATCAATGTGGTCAGAGAGCAAAGGGATCAAAGGGTGCCTACCTTCAAATGTTTCACTTTTGAATATTTAGGGATAGATGAGTTTATTTCTATTTGTTTTACATTCAGGAGGAAAAGGCTGTCATACAGCAAAGTAGTCTATAGACAAATAAGTAAATCTCTTCACTGTTCTGAAGAAAGTAGAGTAATAACTAAAGTACCAGGAATTCTTACAGTAGCATGCTAGGGTAATAGAATTTTCATTTGGACCCTGCAGGCATAATGTCTTCAGCACACAAGGTAATAATTTTCTTGTTATCTTATTAAAATGATACTCTGTGTTCTTTCAGATTTAAGTTGTTATGGCTTCTCCTGTGCTAACATTCTAGGACATTGTACACCAGGACTCAAATTGTATTCTCCTGGGAAGAATCTCCCTCTTACTTCCACAAAACAGAATCAACCTAGAGTAATTATTTGCTAGATGTAGGCTACTGTATGTGTTTAAACTCACACTTGTGATTTTTTTTTTATAACCTTTGGTGGTTACTTTCTAGAGCCTGTTAGGCCACAAAAATGATCAGAGGGCCGGAGCATCCTTACCGAGAAGAAAGGCTGAGAGTGTTGGGGATTTTCAGCCTGGAGAAAGCTCCAAGGAAACCTGCTTGTGGCCTTTCAATACTTCAAGGAGGCCTATAAGAAAGATGGGGACAGTCTTTTTACCAGGGCCTGTTAAGACAGGACTAGGGTTGATGGTTTTAAACTAGATATAAAGAAGAAAGTTTTTGCAATGAATGTAGTAAAACACTGGCCCAGGTTGCCTAGAGGGTTGGAAGATGTGCCACACCTGGAAACATTCCTGGTCAGGTCTGAGAGACCTGATCTAGATAAAAGTGTCCCTGCTCACTGCAGGAGGGTTGGACTAGATGATCTTCAAAAGTTCTTTCCAACCCAAACCATTCTACAATTCTATGAATCTATAAATACATGCTTGTATTGAGGTTCAAAACCAGACATGGTTCTCTGGATGTGAAGCCATTGTGGCTTTGTACCATACTGGTGAACAACACATTCTTATTTCTATGATTGGTGACAATTCTTTTCAGCTGAACATGCTGCTAAATGTACCACAATGCTGTCTCACATGTGGTCTAAGAAATGAACCGATAACATCAATTTAGAACATGAGAAAAAGTAAAAATTGTTCAGTGCTGACCCAAGGTGATTGAAGCAGTATTGTAAAGTTGAGAGTTCCTTGTGTCCTATTATGCATCCCTTGACACATTTAGGTGTCTGCTGTTATTTTTGGCACACAAATGTATTTCAAAAATTATATTTCAGCCACAAAGACTTCACAGCAATGAATTCAGTGCCATTAGGGGAATCTCTAACATTGTTAGCAAAGACAAGAATTTGGGAAGAGTGGATAGACACATCTGACAGAACCATAATTGGTTCATACATGAACAAAAACATGGTCAATTAAGTTACTAATTAGGCTATATTTTAAGTGACAATTTAGTTACTAATTAGGCTATATTTTAAGTGACTTATGAATGTTTTCTACATCAAAGCCACATAGTGTGACTGACAAGAAGGATTAAAAGAAAATATCTCAAACCTGCAGAATAACTATAGGATTTAAAAGAAATCAGAAAGGCAGGAACATTTTACAAAGGATAAAACATCAAACCTAAGAAAGGCAGAGACAAGAACTAGAGATAAATATATTTTGAAAATATATTTCAGGGGAGGAAACATCAAAACATTGTCTCTTTGCACCTTGTCAGAAGGTGATTGATAGAGTTATACACAGTGGGTGTACAGGAATTTGTTTTGTAGAGAATAATGCTTTGAGCATTATAAAATTTGAGTATTATAAAAATCCTTTCAACCTTAGACACTGCAGCGTAACCTTTGTAATTGGCATCGTGTTCACTGAGAGCATGTGGAGCAAAGAGCAAAACAACCTTCCAATTCCTTTTTAATCTCAGATTTCTTGTTGTCTTTGATTATTCTCTAAGTCCTCTGAATTGGGTACAGTTTTATGTTAATCCATCACATCAAAATGCATTTTTTTACTGAGTATTTTTATTCAAGGTATCAGAACAAAAATAATCCTTTATTCTAATGCAGGCTTCAAGTCTTATGCTATGATTTTAAAGTGTAAAGACTTTATAGGAAGTTTCTGTACACAGGCTTAATATGATCATCTCTAAATAGCATTGATATAAAATTTATTAAACTCTTATTATGACTGTGAATTTACCAGTCAAGAGATTGAGGCATAGACAGGCCAGAGATGGGGACTGTGACAAAGCTAACATCAAATTATCTGACAGAGTTTGAACTCGACCAGCAACTTCATCTGGTTGGAGCTGTCCCCACTCACTGCAGGTGGGTTGGAAAAAGTGACCTTTGAAGGTCCTTTCCAGCCCAATGCGATCTGTGAATCTGTGGATTTCTAAATTGCCACTACCCTAAGTAATTAATCACTGGGTCACTAATGGATTGAGAGCAGTCCTGCAGAGAAGGACTTCATAGTACAGTGGGGTGAAAAACTGGTTATGAGTACATGGAGCCCAAAATGCCAATCCTATTTTAGGCTGCAGAAAAAGAAGTGTGTCCAACAAGTTGAATGAGATCATTCTACTCTGCTCACCCTCTACTCTGCTCTCATGAGACCCCACCTGTCTTCTACAGGCAGTTAACAGCAGCCTCACAATCACATACCCTGGTTCTCATAGGGGAGGTTTAACTATCCAAATATTTGCTGGAAGGGCTACTCAGCTAGCCACAGTCCAGGAGGTTCATCCAATGCATTGACGATAATTTCTTGATGCAAATGGTGGAGGAGCCAACGAGGAGGGGAGCACTGCTGGATCTTATACTCACCAACAAGGAGGGTCTGGTTGAAGCAGTGAAGGTTGAGGGCATCCTTGGCCTTAGTGATCACAAGATAGTGGAGTTCAAGATCTTGTCTGATAGTAACAGGATATCAAGCAGGTCTACAACCCTGGATTTCAGTAGGGCCAGCTTTGGCCTTTTTAAGCAATTGCTGGGTGAAATTTCATGGGACAAGGTACTAGAAGGCAAAGAGGCACATGAGAATTGGCTAACATTTAAGGACCTCTTCTTCCAAGCTCAAGATCAGTGCATCCCATCAAGTGGGAAATTGAGAAAGAGAGCCAGGAGACCTGCATGGTTGAGTAAGGAACTGCTAAGCAAACTTAAGTGAAAGAAGAGAGTCTACAAATCATGGAAGGAGGGGCTGGCCACCTGGGAGGAGTATAAGACTTGTCAGAGTATGTAGGGAAGCAACTAGGAAGGCTAAGGCCTCCTTGGAACTGAACCTTGCAAAGGCAACAAAAAGGGCTTCTTCAAATACATTGCAGGAAAAGCTAATGTTAGAGGCTGAATGAGGAGAGTGCTGTGGTGACAGAGGATACAAAGAAGGCGGAGCTACGAAATGCCTTTTTTATGTCTGTCGATACTGCCGGAGAATGTCCTCAGGAGCTCTGGATACCTGAGGTACCAGAGGAAACCATGACAAAGGAGTCTTCTCTGATTGATGAGGACTGGGTTAAGGAACAGATGAATAATCTGGACATCCATAAGTCCATGGGTCCTGATAGCATGCACCTGCGGGTGCTGAGGGAGCTGGCATGGGTCATTGCAAGACCACTCTCCATCACCTTCAGTAAGTCAAGGTGGACAGAAGCAGTGCCTGGGGACTAGAGGGGGGCAAACATCACTTCAGTCTTCAAAAAGAGTAAGAAGGAGGGCCCAGGTAACTATAGACCAGTCAGCCCAGAAAGGGAATGGAGCAACTTATCTTTGGTGCTGTCCTTAGGCATACCAAGGACAGTGGGGTCATTAGAAGTAGTCAATTTTGTTTTACCAAGGGGAAGTCGTATTTCACCAACCTGGTAGCCTTTTATGAAGACATAACCAGGTGGATAGATGATAGTAGAGCAGTGGATGTGGTTTATCTTGATTTCAGTAAAGCATTTGACACTGTCTCCTACAGCATCCTTCTGGCTAAACTGAGGCAGTGTCCAGATGATCAGGTAGTGAGGTGGGTTGGAAACTGCTTGAAAGAAAGAAGCAAGAGAGTTGTGGACAATGGGACAGAGTGTGTTTGGAGGCATGTAACTAGTGGAGTTCCACAGGGATCAGTACTGGGGCTAGTTCTGCTCAATATATCAGTGACCTGGATGAGGGTACAGAGTGCACTGTCAGCAAGTTTGCTGATGACATCAAAATGAGTGGAGTGGCTGCCACACCAGAAGGCTGTGCTGCCATTCAGAGACACTTGGAAAGGCTGGAGGGCTGAGCAGGAAGAAATTTAATGAAATTCAACAAGGGCAAGTGCAGAGTCTTGCACCTGGGGAAGAACCCCAGGTATCAATATAGGTTGGGGACTGATCTATTGGAAGGCAGCAAAAGAATAAATGGATCTGGGGGTCCTAGCTGATGGGAGGTTGACCATGAGCGAGCAATGTGCTCTCATGGCCAGGAGGGCTAATGCCATTCTGGGGTGTATCAGAAGGGGTGTGGCTAGTAGGTTGAGAGAGGTACTCCTGCCATGATGAGGCCACATTTGGATTATTGTGTCAAGTTCAGGACCCTCCAGTTCAAGGGGGACATAGAACTGCTTGAGAGAGTCCAGTACAGAGCCACAAAGACGCGGAAGGGAATGGAACATCTCTCTTATGAGGAGAGAATGTGGGAGCTGGGGCTCTTTATCTTGGAGGAGATTGAGAGGTGATCACATCAATGTTTGTAAATATGTAAAAGATGAGTGCTAGGAAGATGGAGCCAGGCTCTTTTCAGTGATGCCAGATGACAGGACAAGGTGCAGTGAGTGGAAAGTGCAGCATAGGAAGTTTCATGTAAACATTAGGAGGAATTTTTTCACTGTGAGGGTGACAGAATACCAAAACCGGCTGCCCAGGGGTGTTGTGGAATCTTTCTCTATGGAGATATTAAAAACCCACCTGGATGCATTCCTGTGTGATCTGGTATAGGTGATCCTGCTGTGGTGGGGGGTTGGACTGGATGATCTTTTGAGGTTACTTCAAGCCATTCTGTGATTCTGTCTGGGGTTCTTAGCACAAGAAAGGCAAGGACCTGCTAGAGTGGGTCCTGAGGGGGGCAGGGAAAATAATGAGAGATCTGGAACACCTCTTCGTTATAGAAAGGCTGAGAAAGCTGGGTTCATTCTGCCTTGAGAAAGGAGAGCTCCAGGGAGACCTTATTGTGGCCTTTCAATATATAAAGGGTGCTTATAAGAAAGATAGAGACTTTTTATCAAAGCCTGTAGCAATAGGACAAAACACAGCAGAAGATGGACTTAGACTGGATATAAGGAATAAATTATTTACAATGAGTGTGGTGAGGCACTGAAACAGATTGTCCAGGGAAGTGGTGGATGCCCCATTCATGGAAGTGTTAAAGGCCAATCTGGATGAGACTTTGAGCAACTCAATCTATTGGAAGGTGTCTCTGCCCAAGGCAAGATGTTGGACTTGATGATCTTTGGAAACATAATCTTTGTTTAGATGTAAAGACATTAAAAGGGTGGTTGATCTATTTCTCTTCTTTTAACAACTCTTATTAAAATGGACACCAGCTATGCTAGTAGTTTTGTGTAAAACTACATAAGAATTCCCAATGGGAGAACTGCAGTATACATCAACCAAATGTTAGAATAAAAATAACAAAAGACTGCATTTTTCATAAAGAATATTGCATTAGACACAGTACAAAGAAGAGACAACTAAAACAAAAGGTTGTGTGGTGGTTTTGCTTGTTAGTTTGTTATTCATAAAGAAAAAAACAACCCAAACAAAAACATTTTATAACCTGACTGGACATTATTCTCCATCTTTCAAATGTTTTGCAGTGAATGCTATGATAAAAGCATTAATTCACACACTTACAGTATAACAAACTTCACTTACTTGCTTCTTCCATGTTCAATTTGATTTGTCTAAACAGCATGTAGCCTACAGCTGGGACCATCTGCCACTGTAGGTTTTTACAGTTTTAAATTGTAAAAGGAGTAGTGTCATGATTAGTGTTGTCTTTTGAGCTTCATTTTATAGCAGACATTTGTTCAGCTACAGGGCTGTAATGGAGGGGTATTAATTAATGTGAGATAATTTTTCCAAAATTAATATTGTTCAATATTAATGAGTCTTAGCCCACCCCACCCCCTACCACTAATTCTAATAATAATTTGGGCTTTGCATGGTCATAGAAACATAATGCAGATGATAACATAGGATCTATAATGTCTAGGAAATAGCTAGCAAAAAAAATATAAAGATTAAACAGCATTGAACTAGAAGAGAAAATTCTTGTGGGCAATTATACTGCTTGTCCACTAGATGGATTCAAGGAACTCCTTTCTGTGTTAAGGCAGAAGGCAATTGGTGACTGAGAAGAGGCCTTAAGCATTTGTTCACAAAATATTATTTCCTGACTCACAGGGCTAGCTACAGCTTCAGACAGCACCCAAACACTTTCAGGGAGTTCTGTTGATGCCTTGTCAACTGCTGGGGCTTTTGATACTTCCCAGGCTTCACAGGGTGCTGGGGAAAAGAGGCAGACAATCTCTGAGCTTATTCTAACTTCTCTGGACAATCTGTGTGTCTCTCCCAGGGCTCCTCCTCTTGGCAGTTGTAGGCAGGATGTCTTGGCAGATGTGCAGTCTCAGCATAATGTCATGCTGCCTATGCAGTCCTATTGCATGGAGGAATTTATGCCTATCCCTTGTAAAATCAAAGCAGGCAGTTTCCAGACAAACAAACCCAAAGGACAAGGCTTGTTACTTTGTGAGAGAACTAGTTTATAGCTTAATATAGCAAAATGCTGCAGACCGCAATGGAAGAATCACTGCCAGAGGCAGTGAGCACAATAAGCAGGAACTATGACAACAAGCAGCAAGCAAGCACACATACAACGGCAGAGCATGTTGTGTTACTTGTTTGTCTATCAATACAGCCCAAGACTAATGGGCCTTTGGACACAGAAAAGCCAATCAGAATGACAGTTAGCCAAGCTTAACCATAATAAGTGAAGCCATAGGCTTGCTTTGTCAGAGTTTGGGGAAAACAGACCTTGAACAAGGCAGGCACAAACCAAGTGTGTGTACCTTGTTAACCACAGGATGTAAACAGGAGCAATACAAGTCTGGGTAAGCCAGGGTCCTTAGACTCAGTGACTCCAGGTTCCTTGGCCTCTTTCCCATGGTTGCTTCTTCCCAAAATAGAAGGAGGAGAGTGGAAAAACATGTCCGGGAAAGCCAGGACATGTTCAGGCTTATTTTGTCCTACTCAGGCCTACCACGACAAGGAATGGTTCTCACATGAGACAGGCAAAGATGAGTACTGCAGAACTTAACCATGACAAGCCTGACATGTTTCTCTGCATGCCTAAGAGCAAAATGGTGAAATGCTCACTTATTTTGAAAAAGCAAGGCTATTCAGAGATTATGGGAATGCACTGAGATAATGATAGCTGAATGGAAGTAGTAGTACTGCAAATTTAGATACTTTACTTGAATTCCAATGACTCTCTTTAGGTGTATTAATCTCCAATTCAGGTTTCTTACTCTCTTTGTGTTCCTCACTAATAAGGCTTGAAACACAGTAACCCTGTGGTGTTTTCATTTTAAAAAATGAACATCATAGCTTTGTGTTATCCTGGAGGTGCTACTCAAAACAAGCATTAATCATCTTCAGAGAACTGATGTAGAGAACATTTTCATGTGGATTTACTCCTCTAATTAAGCCACCTATCTGAGACTTCTCAGTTAGAGGAACATCGTTAGGTAATTCCACTCTAGTCAGTGAAGAGAGACAGGCAACAAAAGTGAGTAATTCACATTGATCAAATCAATGGTTTGAAACAGAGCCTTCTTTCAGAGAGTACTATCAATCAGAAAGGAATGTAATTTTCATCCAAATCAACTTTATAATGGACAATCTTCCCTATCACTAAATCAAATGTCTTTGTAAGTTCTTTATTACCTCAAGAATAAAAGTTGTAACAAGAAAAATCACTCCTTTATAGTATATGTCAGCAAAAATCTCTTGCTGTGAATTAAGTACATTTAACTACAGAGCAGATTTGTCATTTAACTGGCTGAAAACAGCTTTTACTTCAAATCCTAATCTTGCTGTGTAAATTTAAAAGAACTCTGACAACTTATCTCTATGTGAAGGACTTTGGGCCAGGTATATTCAGGTCAGCAGCAGGAAAAGTATTGAAGTGATTGTCCTTCTGTACTCAACAGTGGGGAAACCACATTGCAAATACTGTATTCAGTTTTGGGCCGCTCACTACAAGAAAGACATTGAGATCCTGGTGTGTGTTCATAGAATGACAACAATGTTGCTGAAGAGTTTGGAGAACAGATCCTGGGAGGAGCAGCTGAGGGACCTGAAGTTGTTCAGGTTGGAGAAAAGGAGGCTGAGAGGAGGCTTTCTCACTATCTACAACTATCTCAGAGAAGGTTGGTCTCTTCTCACTAGTAACAAATGATAGGATGAGAAGATATGGCCTGAAGTTGAACCAGAAGAGGTGCAGATTGGCAATTTTGTCTTAACTGAAAGAGTATGTGGTCGAGTTACTATTCCTAGAGGTGTGTGCAAGATATGCATATGTAATGCTTAGGGACATGGTGTAGAGGTGGACTGGAAGTATTAGGTTAATGATCCTAAACTTGATGATCCTAAAGGCCTATTCCAACTCAGTTAATTCTGTGGTTCTAAGAAAATACAACATCTGTTTAGTTTGCTGTTAGGAGAAAACAAACAAAAAATAGTTTTGTAGGCTACACTTTTAAAGATTCAGCTTGTATTCCTGCTATCACTTTTTGTTTTCCTCCTACTGTACCCCATGTTGCCACCCTCCCATTTGGGGCAGAAGAAGCAGCAAACCAGCACTTTGCCTGAAACAAGACAAGGGATGTTTTGTTGAATTTTAGCACTTGAGTTGGTGAACATATCCAACCAACACAATCTAAGGCATTTCAACAGAAAACAGAACATTAAACTAGATTTTGTGCTACAAAGAGGTGCTTTAAAGTATTGGTATGGGCTTATGGGCAGGTATGTGTTCCTCCATCTTGTTTTTCCTTCTGTTTAGGTTGTAACATTTTTCTATGAAAATGAGCATCAAAATGATGTACACTACCTGTTTCCTTCTCTTTAGTGCCTTTCCTTTTAACTGTGTCATCTATACAGAAAAGAGTCAAGGTACAGAAAGCATAATCTGATTTCTGATAGAGAATGCAAAACTACATTTGAAAACATCCCTGTTGTCGTTCATTATGAACCACCTTCAGATAAATAACTGTCTTTGCAGAGATACTCAGATAATTAAGATTACAATTTATATTTAGTGCATTCTATGAGGCAATTTTGTCAAAAATAATTTCCAGTATCTCAGCTTTTTTTTTTCTTTTCTTTTTTTTTTTTTTGTTTTTTTTAATTACGCATTGTGTTTACAGGATGCATACAGGCAGACTCAAAAGCCAGCATTCAGCTGGTTCTTAGACATCTGCTTAAAGGATATATCCTACCACATGGGTGTTTACTAGGCCATGAAAAGCTATGATGAGCATTGTGATCTGATAAAACTGAAATGGATAAAAGAAGATAATCAATGGCCATTTTCAATATAGCATCAAAGATTAATAATGGAAAACTGAATAGAAACCCCAGTTAATAATACTACGCAAGAAACATTCTTTCAGTGTTATTTACACTAATTTCAATGAACATATTGTTGGAGTTATACTATCACAAAGCAGACATCCATAAGACTGGAATCAAAACTGTATGGCAAAAGGGAATTCATTAAAGTTATGGAGTCTCGTTAATCTCTGCTCCCTTCCTTCTCTGTCTTTATGCTTTCCACAGTTTTTTTTTTTAATTGGCTACAGAACACAGGAAATTATTTTCTTTTTGGCATCATTATTGTCTGGTATTTCACTAGTAATTTTTGTGAAGACAAAAGTCACTCTATGATTGACTACATACCTACCTGGTATACCTGAAAAAATAATGAAATCAATTTTAACTGTAATAAAAATCCAGCACATTTATTCTTTAAGTCTTGCACTAATTCATAGTATCTGGGTTTTGATTTTGAAAAAATTTAACTGCAGAAAGTGAAATAACCCAGATTGCTAACAGCTACTGGAAAGTAAAAATCAAGTATGAGTATATGTACATGTAAGCAAAGTACATGAGATGTGAAGAATGTAGATTTTAATATAGTATTTTATACTATATCTCATAAAAATTAAATTAATTTAGAAGGATAGGGGCACTGTTACTGCAGTGATTAATGAAGGAATATTAAAAAAAATACTGTGTGCCAGAATAAGAGGTAGTATTTGGTGTGTGGGAAGAGTGATGTTAGATGTGATTTCATTTAATACCTCTACTTGCTATTATAATCTAGAATACGGGATATGTTGATAGAATTTCATTCGTGCATTCACAGGTCCAGGTTCTCATGCATATCATATCTTCTCTGACGGGTGTGTCTCTGCACACATTAATGTGAAATTAGAAGTTTGCTTTAACACTTTTCTGGTGGCAATTCAGACAACAGAATATTTGTTAGCTTTTAGCTTTGCTAATGATTCTCTATAAAGAAGCAATCAAGTAATGCTGAAGTGGAAGGAAAGTAAAAGATGAAAAGTCAAAGAACAAGAAGACCAGGACTATGAGCAATGGAAAAATAATGTAATATTAAGATAAAGATGAGTGGAAATGAAGGATAGTTCAACATTTTCAAATCAATAGTTTCACATAAAACCTTACCTATAAATCCAAGCTACTTGACTTACTGCAGTTCTAAATATTACAGTCCCTGCAACTTTTGAAGTCAATGTTTTCTCTTTACGTTTTTATCTTCTGTGGGTTTTGCTGAAACAAATGTATCTTGTTTTCACTGAAAGGCAAGAGTAGCTTTCCTTCTTCTTAGGTAATATAAAAATTTCAAAAAAAACCCAGAAGGATAAAATTTCTCACAATCTTCCTATTAAGATCTCTAGAAATTACCAGTGTTCTCCAGTGAAAGACTGCTCAAAGTCAGACAGTTTGTCACAGGTTTGACTCAAGGTATTTTGGAATAAACAGACTATTAGTAGGCAGATAGGTCTGGATCAGATTTGCTGTGCTGCAGTCAGTAGTTCCTAGGAAAGCAAGCCCTGTAGGGATACTCCTCTGCAGCAGCTTGAGAAAGAGAGCAGGATCTAACATGTTTGGGAAAGAATGATCTTAAAGGAAAGTAAGAGACAGACTCAAGCTGAAAAGTCGCTGTAAATATGCAAGATGAGATGAGTCTCATTAGGAATAACAGCCAGCAGAATCTGTGGGAGGAAAACTGAGATGGCAGCATGAGGAAAACTGATATATGGGACATATTGTTTGAAAGACCTACAATGCACCTATTAGAATTGTTGCTCTTCTAGATTAACTTGTACAGTTGTGCTGGTTTGAACTGATTGAAGGATTTGAGTGAGAAAAAAAGACTGTAGGCTGAGACATGTAAACACATGATGTCACTTCACTCAGAGATCTACTGATAAAGGAAAAAACAATGTTTTAAGAGTTTTAACGCAAATATAGATAAGTCAGAGTGCTCCAGGCCTCTCTGGGCTGTGGCTGCTTTCTTGCATGGCTCCTTTGTCCCTGCCTTTTGTAGCTAATTATCAATAATTCCACTAACTTCTTTTCCTACTGCTAACCCTCCGGCCGATCTGCTTTCCCCTATCTGCTGCAACAACAGATGGTGAGTTAAGATTGGGGAAGGGGGGAAAGGTGGTAGGGGTGGTTAGAAAACCCCTCTTAGGGATTTTGATCTCTGGGAGAGGTGTGGTCTTTCTGTATTACCTTTTCACTATATATACCTGTAAATATCTGCTATACATTGTAAATATCTGCTTGTATATTGAGCATTGCTGTAAATATAAAGATTCATTTATCAACTTCCAGCTGTTCTGAGTCCTAGCCTGGGTTATTTCAAAGGGTGGGGGGGCAAGTAACTGGTAAACCACCACAACAGTTCAAACCTGAATAAAAACTTGAATAAAGAGTGGATAAAATGGGCATCTTGGATCGTTCACAACAAACAGGAAAGGGTTAGTGACTGTATTTTTTGCTCTGTGCATTGCAGGAGTTTCTGTAGGATCTAACAGGGGAAAAGACTGTATTATAAATGGCTTTACCTGTATTATAGTTTTCTTTAAATCAGGAAGAAAACAAGCTCTTCAAAGACACAATTAATTAGGGGTTTTATTATTTGCATAACAGAAATAGATGTAGGATAGGCTCTTTGAATATCAGTGGAAACAGCTGATGGAAGCAATACCAACATTCATAACACACAGATGTAAGCCTCTGGAAATTACATCTTTTGCTGAAACCAGAAGGCAACTAGGCTACTGATTGAAATGAAATCAATAACTGAACAATACATGAGATGAATCTTGTTTTTAAGATGATGTCACTGAAGTTAACACAAAACATTTTAAGACACTTGGCAGATTAGGCACTGACAACTACTTGATTACTGCTATATATCTGTTAACTATTAACTGTCATCTGTTATCTGTTAACTGTTGTCTGTTAACTTCTATAGATCTGTTAACTGTGAATGAGTCCAGAGGAGGGCCACGAAGATGATCAGAGGGCTGGAGCACTGCTCCTGTGATGACAGACTACGAGAGTTGGGGCTCATCAGCCTGGAGAAGAGAAGGCTTTGAGGAGACCTGGTAGTATCCTTCCAGTATCTGAAGGAGGCCTACAGGAAGGCTGGGAAGGGACTATTTACAAAGTCTTGTAATGACAGAACAAGGAGTAATGAGTTTAAACTGGAAGAGGGGAGATTTAAACTGGATGTTAGGAGGAAGTTCTTTACAGTGAGGGTGGTGAAACACTGGCCCAGGTTGCCCAGGGAGGTTGTGGATGCTCCCTCCCTGGAAATGTTGAAAGCTAGGTTAGATGAGGCCTTGAATGACCTGTTCTAGTGGGAGGTGTCCCTGCCTATGGTTGCAGGTTGGAACTAGTTGATCTTTGAGGTCCCTTCCATCCTAAACCATTCTATGATTCTATGCTGAAACAATATAAATGTAATTTCTAAGCAGTCGTATAGGGTTAAGCCCACCTGGAGCCTTCTGACTCCTCCCCGGAGGTGGTCTGACCTTTCCCCAGGTGTCATGTCTAGCCCCCCTTCCACTTCCTGCCAGGGTCTGCTATAAAAAGAGGAGGACAGCTTGTCTTGTCTCTCTCTCTCTCATCCTGCTTGCTTGGCCAACTCCTCACTGCCTTGCTGCTGATCACCATGTGCTTCTCAGCCAACATGTGGGGATAACAACAATTTTCTTAGGAACTCTGACTGCATTTCATCACAAAATCCTGCATCCTGTCTCATCCACCATCAAATCATCAATCCCAGCCTTTGGACTCAATTGCCTTCCACGGGTTGTATTTCTATTTCGTGTATTTTGATCCCCTTTCCCTCAATGATCTGTAATACCTCTCCTTTATGCTGTATTTTTGGTTTCCCTTTCCCCAGCCTCTGTAATCCCCTCTACCCTTTTATTTATTGAGAAAGTTTTATATCTTTTTACTTCCAAATCATATCAAGTATTTATTGGGCTTCTGAGCTCAAGGGGGGCTAGCCTAAAACCAATACAGCAGTTCAGCATAGTGGATAGGTTAAAAAACTGTATGAAACTGTCTGTTTCCAGAAAAAAAGATTTTTTTTTTTTTTTTAGTAGTTGCTGTTTATTATTAATTATTTTCCTGGCAAACCAAAGGAGTTAACAGGAGTAAAAAATCAGAGGTTCTGCAATGCAGAAAAGCTTATGTGATTTTATCAATTAGAAATATTAAAGCTTCAAACTCATTTGTTCCTGTTCCACAGTCACAATATTCTGAACTTTAAAAGACAACAAAAAGGAATAGTTGCTTTGTTTAATATTTTCTAACGACCCTGCTTTGGACTTGAAAGGGAGATGAGAAATGCTCACAGTTCCCTTTCACCTTTCAGTCATGGCACCATGACAGAAATTCCAGATATGAGGATCTTATCTGGGAAGAATGCTCTCACCAAGAGCATGTTTGTCAGTTTCAGATGGATACACACCTGGAGACCATGGATATGGACCAAGATGATGAAGCTCTTGGAAGCTCTTTGAAGTTATCTGTTCCTAACCTTTCTGGTGTCCTCCTTAAGTGCCAAAAGAGTGCTTGGAGTGGTCTGGGCAGGAGGATACCAAGAATAAGAGCAACAAAGCTGGTGAAAACTCCAGAGTACAAGGTTTGCAAGGGTAAGCTGAGAGAATTGTGATGGTTTAGCCTGGAGGAGACTGAGGTGAGACCTTCTGGCTCTCTACAACTCCCTGGAAGGATGTTGGGCATAGATGGGATTTGTTCCCTTCTGCCAAGGACAAAGGGACAGGATGGGACAACGGGCCTTAAGTTGTGGAAGGGGAGATTTAGGTTGAACGTGGAGAACGATTTCTTTCCTAAGAGTGTTGTCAAGGCCTGGACCAGTCTGCCCAGAACAGTGGTGGAATCCCCATCTCTGGAGGGGCTTCAAAGACATGGACATGTGCTGCTGAGGGACATGGTTTCGTGGTAATCTGGTAGTGATAGGTTAATGGTTGGACTTGATGATTTTAAAGGTCTCTTTCATACAAAACATTTCTGTGATACATTCTCATTCAAGACACTGCATGCTCTGCATGCTCTGTATTATTTAGAGTGAAACTCTTACAAGTAAGGCAAAAAAAGTTGGGTTATCTCAGCTTTAGAAAAGGAAATGCAAATTTAGGATTTTCTTCTGAAGTGTTATTTAGAAAACAGAAGAACAAACAAACACATTTTCTTTACTTTTATCTTTAAAGATTTTGAATGAACTTTCATCATACAGCAAATTAAATATAGAGCCATGCATGTGCCCTCTAAGAAGTCAATTTATTTCAATATTTCAAAAGANTTCCTCTCTCTCTTTCTCTTTTTTAAAAAATACATTAATCCTGGTAGAGTTTCTGAAAGCAGAGAGCCTGAAACTTATTTGTTCAATCTACAAAGGATTCAATGAAACATCTTAAGACACACAAAGCTCAAAATAAAAAACATTGCACATATTATTTTAAGCTTAAATAGATGCATGTTAATTGCAAATGAACTATTTTATCAAAACAGGGAACAGAGATCAAAAATCCACTAAATTTCTCATTAAATGTTATTAAATCATGTATGGAACAGAGATTATTGTATTCAGTGCTGTGATATATACTCAAGACAGTTACACAATGACCTTTACATTTGCACATCTCCAGTTTTACGGAATGGTACAAATAGTGCACTTACCTGGCAGATATTATAATGACAACTAGATCATGTGCCTTACCATAACTCATAAATATTTTAGTCCTAGAAATGGTCTTTTAGTGCTTCACCTACATGGAAGTGACTTGAGATAAAAATGGCCTTATGAATTTCTTTTCTGTAGTTTTTCTTTTATTTGAGAATCATAGGGAGCGCTAAGGTAATCCAGAGGATATTAATAGGGAATGACTGTCTTTGTTACTGCTAAGGCTCCCTGAATTACAAAGGAAACAGCTAGTGACAACAGGATATTGAAAGGAAAAAAGTATTAATATTCTCCATTAACATGTTCTATGCACAAGTGGAACTGCAGTTATATTCTAATGGTTTATATATATTGTTGGGGATTTCTTGCTGTGCATTTCTTAAATATGACAACGGTTAAAAATAGAGACATCTTGAATGAAAGGAGGAGGAAATATAATGATTAAAAGGTGGAGGTTCTTTTTTTTCACATGGAATCATATTGTATCAGTCCTCACAGTCCACATGCCACACTGCTGTGGAAAAAAAAATAGTCCTAGTAAAATGCTATCTTCCCACATCAGTGGAAAATTTTCTATAACTCTGACAGTAATTAGTGGCTGGGTAATTCCCTAGACTGGATGCTGAAATCACAGGATTTTTAATTTTGAGTGTTGACACTGAAAATAAATTAAAGGAGCCTGAGGTTGTCATAAATTTCTCGTGCTGATAAACTCAGTGTACAAAGATAAAAGTATGCTTCCTGGCTTTCTGGCCAGGAAAATTGTTATTAGGACTTTAAGGACAGCTTTAGTCTTCTCTTGTGTTTGA
Source organism: Psilopogon haemacephalus (assembly GCA_013396835.1). NCBI lineage: Eukaryota > Metazoa > Chordata > Aves > Piciformes > Megalaimidae > Psilopogon > Psilopogon haemacephalus. The sequence goes on along the minus strand of VWZI01008431.1, from coordinate 245,790 downwards.
AGTCTGAGACATCAGGAGGAATTAATGGCAATGTGACTATTTAAGCCACTGATAAAATGGAAAAAAATACACACAAACAGTTTTAGAGATATTAAGGATTTTCATCCATGAGTTTTGTTTGTTTGCTTCTTTGTTTGGGTGGTGGGATTTTTTATGCTGATGATCATACTACAGAAACTTTCCCAAGGAGATTTTTTTTTTCTGGAGCTGCCAAGATTATATTTCTTTCTCCCATCCCAAAGTTGATTGTGAGACTGGTTTAGAGCATGCTGTTGTTACAATTTGTTAATTGACATTTTGAAATTATATTGAAGAAAGTACTGATGGTTTCATTAAATATCTATATATAATGACTGTGAAAACAACCTGAATTACCACAGACTTCATACTGACCTCTTTACTGGGAGATATACAATGCACGTTGCATAAGAATTTATAGAATCATAGAATCATTTCCTCCAGAACAAACAACCCCAGTTCCTGCAGCTGCTGCTTTGGGGACCTGTTCTCTGGACCCAAAAGTAAGAATAAAAGTTATAATGAGAAACAATCCTAGAAAAAGACATTAGAAAATTTAAGGTAATCAATAAGGAAGAGTAAGAACTGGTTTTCATAGCATTTAGGATTAATTAACCATCAAAACAACTACCATGAATATTAGTAGGATGTTCTTTAGGGACAACTTTTAGATCACAACTGCCTTGCTGTCTTTGCTAACTGTTGAGGGTATAAAAATGATTGAGGTACAAATATCTGTTAAAGAACACATCAGAGTAAGATTTCTTGATGCTGTTCTTGAGTATTTGTTTAGAACACAGTTACTGGTAACTTCTAGAAGAAAGTAACCATTATTTTCATTATGTATCATGTAGGATGAGATGCTGCATTTGATATGTGAGCATGCTGATCCAGAATGGCAAATCCAATGCTCCTAAATTCTTTCAATTGTTTATTTTATTTTATTAAAGTGGTAACTAAACTGCAGCAATTGTCCTCAGTGCAGAGATTCAATTTTTTAACACAACTTTAAAAGGCACTATATAGGTTACATCAAAGGAGAATAACATAAAAGCACTAGATCAAATTCCGCCCCCCCTTCCTTTTTTTTTTTTTTTTGGCTGTTCACACAGACAAACTTGGCATCCATTCTCAGTTGTGGAAGAGTAGAAGAGCCACTTATGATAATAAAAAAGAGCTTGACTCATCATTTCCTCCTTTTTTATTTCAAAGATGACAGTAGAGCCTCAAGTAGCATTATAATGAGATGTTATTTTCAAGGGAATAATGTCTCATCTCCTACCTGTAAGTCTCAGGGTGTAAAAAAATATTTCTCAAGGCTTCTAGCTACAGGTACAATTCTAGAAAGAATTCCTGTATGTTTCATGTCAAAACTACATATTTAGGCTGTAAACTAGAAATCTGACTTTTCTTTGCTAGTACATCTGGTGTTCCTGTTCATCTTACCAGATTTTTTTTCTCTGGCATTGAATACTAGATGCCACTTCATAAATTAATTTTTCTCCACACAAGCATAAATCATGAAAAAAGCTCAGTGGGAGTAAAATAGACTGGGAATCATGAACAACAATTTTTTTGTGAACCTGTGCCATTAAGTCTTGAAAAGAATGGTGTAAACACTGACAAAGACTACTACTGGATCAGCATAACCATTTCTGGAGACTATACCTTTCAAAGGCTCACCAAAAGCCCCTCCAAAAACCAGAAACTAAAAACAGTCAAGGGAGAGAGACCTCAAAAGGGAGATTGAATTACTTCAATTCATTCATCATGCTGAGGAATTGCTACTACGCTGATAAGTTTGTCTTTGGCTGTCTCCCTCTTCTGCCACTTATCAGAGAAATTATCATTTGAGTATTACAAGTGTGCTTATGTACAGAATCTGCTAAATGGCTCAGAAAAAAAAACCTCTGTTCTGGATAAATGCAGTTTAGGACTGCTACTTCGATAGAATTTTCATGAGAATAGTTGAAAGGAAAAATAGCTGTGAAGCTTGTCTTCACAATCAAATTTCTACTATTCTCATCCCTGGAAGTGTTTAAGACTAGGCTGGATAAGGCTTTGAGCAACATGGATAGTAGAGGGTGTCCCTGCCCATGGCAGGGGGGTTGGAACTAGATGGTCTTTAAGTTCCCTTCCAACTCAAGCCATTCTATGAGTCTGTGATTCTATTATTTCATAGTACTTCCCTGAAGCCAAAGTGAGCTCTGCAGGAACAGAAGTATGTATTTGGAAATAAGTAATTTTGTGAGTTTTACCCAGACAATGTGAATTCTTCTGGTGACACTGCTATTTGTTAGTGCTTTCTCTGCCAGCAGAGCTCCAGGCTCTAGGTACAACAAGGATCACAGGATCATAGGATGTTAGGGGTTGGAAGGGACCCAAGGAGATCATCGCGTCCAAGCCTCCTGCCAGAGCAGGACCATACAATCCTGCACAGGCCTTGAAAGTCTCCAGAGAAGGAGACTCCACAACCTCTCTGGGCAGCCTGTTCCAGTGCTCTGTTACCCTTACAGTAAAGAAATTCCCCCTTGTGTTGAGCTGGAACCTCCTGTGCTGCAACTTACACCCATCACTCCTTGTCCTATCACAGGGAACAAGTGAGAAGAGCCTGTCCCCCACTCCTGACCAGCCCTCAGATATTTATAAACATTTATTAGATCTCCTCTCAGACTTCTCTTCTCTAGACTAAAAAGCCCCAGGTCCCTCAGCCTCTCCTCATAAGGCATGCACTCCAGTCCCCTAATCATCCTTGTAGCCCTCCTCCAACAGATCCCTGTCCCTCTTAAACTGGAGAGACCAAAACTGAATGCAGTATTCAAGATGGGGTCTCACCAGGGCAGAGTAGAGGGGGAGGAGAACCTCCCTTTATCTGCTGGACACAGTCTTCCTAACACACCCCAGGATCCCATTGGCCCTGTTGGCCACAAGGGCACATTTTTGTCCCATGGACAACTTGTTATCCAACAGCACTCCCAGGTCTGTCTCCACAGAACTACTCTCCAGCAGATCACCTTTGAGCCTGTACTGGTAGAGTTTATTATTCCTTCCTAGGTTCAAGACTCTGCACTTCTCCTTTTTTAACTTCATCAGGTTCCTCTGTGCCCATCTCTCCAGTTTGTCCACGTCTCAATGGATGGTAGCATAGCCTTCAGCTGTATCAGCCAAGCCTCCCAGTTTGGTGTCACCAGCAAACTTGCTGAGCAGACTCTGTCCCCTCATCAATGTCATTGATGAAGATGTTGAATAGCACTGGATCCAGCAATGATACCTGGAGGACTCCACTGGTTACATCTCTCCAGTTGGACTTGGCACCATTGATCACCACTCTCTGAACTCTATCTTGTAACCAGTTTCTAATCCACCTCACTGTCTGCTTTTCCATGCCACATTTTCTGAGCTTGCTCACGAAAATGTCATGGGAGATGGTGTCAAAGGCTTTGCTAAGGTCAAGGTAGACTATATCCATTGGTCTCCTGAATCTACTCATTCAGTTATGTCATCATAGAATGCTATCAGGTTAGTCAAGCATGATTTGCCCTTAGTAAATCCATGATGACTACTCCTGATAACCTCTTCCAAGTGCCTTGAGATGCCCTGCAGAATGAACCTCTCCATCATTTTTCCAGGGACAGAGTTGATGCTGACTGGTTGATAGTTCCCTAGAACCCCTTTCTTGTCATTTTTGAAGACTGGAGTGACATTGGCTCTCCTCCAGTCCTCAGGCACCTCCCCTGTCTGCTGTTATTTGGCAAAAGTGATGGATAGTGGCAGAGCGATCACATCAGCCACTTCTCTCAGCACCCTTGGGTGCATCTCATCAGGGCCCATGGACTCATGAATGTTTAATTTGTGTAACTGATCTCTAACCCAGTCTGCACTGACCAGTGGGAAGCATTCCCTCCTCCAGGCTTCCTCTCCTTCATCCAGGTTCTGAAGTACATAGGGGAGTTCAGCCTTAGGTGTAAAGACTGAAACAAAGAAGACATTCAGCAACTCTGCCTTCTCTACATCCTCAGTTATCATGGCTGCCTCCTCATTCAGCAGTGGCCTCACATCTTCCCTATTCTTCCTTTTTCTACTGATGCATTTGAAGAAACCCTTCTTGTTCTCTTTTACTTTCTTTGCCAGCTTCAGTTCCAAGAGGGATTTGATGTTCTTGTTGCCTTCCTACATGCCCTGACTACTTCTCTAGTTCTCCCAAGTGACCAATCTCTTTTTCCATGAATTGTAAGTTTCTTTTTTCCCTGAGATTCCCTTCAGGAATTCCTTGCTCAGCCATGCAGGTCTCCTAGCACATCTACCTGACTTTTTACTCAGAGGAACACACCTAGCTTGGTCTTGGAGGAAATGGTCTTTAAAAATTAACCAACTTTCTTGGGCTCTTTTACCCTCTAGGGCCCTAGCCCGTGGGATTTCGCAAGCATGTCTCTGAAGAGCACAAAGTTAGCTCTACAGAAGTCCAGGGTTGTAATTCTACTGTTGGTCAGGAAGGCTGATACTGTTCACAAGCATGTAGCATCAGAGGAGCTAAGAAGTACAAAAGGGTAGAAAAGGTGAAAGATACACAGTAAACTAGTATTTTCAAGCCTTTTATGGACTGTCTATAAGGTGACTCGCAAGAGCAGAAGATAACCGGAAAACATTGTTGCTCAGGTCTAAAACTGTAGATAATTTTAACACCCATGCAGTGTTATACACTGACCACATATATCCATATGGGCAGAGTTCAAGCACTTAGACCTTAGGGTCTAAGTGGACTAGAAATGTTTTGGTTTGTTCATTTGTGAATTAACAATATTTAGGACACTTTCTATAGTTTAAGAACATAAACTGTAGGTATAGTCAGAAGTCCATTAAGACTGATTGCACACAAAGTGCTCTTTGGATTATACCTTGAAGAAGAGCTACTCAGAACGCACAGAAGCTAAACACTGATGTTGTTCCTTGGATCTTAAACAAAATATTGTTCTTGTGTGTCCACAGGAATAAAGAAAACAATAATGCAGATTACTGCTTCACAGCATCCTTCAGGTCTGTGTTTCAATGGGTTATTTTTCTATAAACAGAAGAAATGTCTGCCAAAATAAATAATTGGGAGGAAAAATAGTTTAACATAACATGTAAACTGGCATCTTTCTGCTGGCCTTTTCTTCAATTCAGCAAGCTGACCCACTAATCAGCTATCTGACCCACTAATCTGGCACTGACCACTTTAAATGATGAAGGTATCAAAGAGAACGTCCTATGGATTTTCCCTCATCCCTCATAGGAACATGTCTACCTGGATTCTCAGGGCTGGTATTTATTGACTGCACTTGCTACAGATGATCAAGTGTACCAAGGTCAGTCCTCTGGACTCTAGGACAGAATGATCTGCTTCTCTTCTTAGCTTCTAAGGCGCAATTACTAAGTCCAAACTCTATGGAAGTTTTCTGGGTCAAAATCTTAAACAGCAGAGAGACTTCTAGCAGGTCAGGGTCCAGTTTCTTTTCAGGTTACTCAATAAATCCTGGCTGCCTAATAGAAAAACAAGTGCCTGTTTAGACTTCCTCTCTGGTTTTGTTTCAACATTCATCGGTACATCTCTGTTTCTTTAAATAAGTATACCAAATTTCAAAATAGCCTCCATTTCTATAGAGAATAAATGGCTTTCTCCAAAAATTTTAGATGTACTAAGGGCTGGAGCAGATAATTATGAGGAAAACTAAAGAAGTAAATGAACAATTTTTTTGAGTAGCTTCATGTTTCATGAATATGATTATTTTGAGGATTAAGTTGTCTGCTTTTTACTTTTTTAAACACACAAACTAAGTAGACATTTATTACTGTGGTTTTTTTGTTCATGTTCCTCCACTTCTGGGAGACAAGACTTTTAAAAATTGAAGTCTCTGAGCTGACCAGAAGACCTTAATGAAGAAATTCACTCTTCCTCCCTCCTTAACATCAGAGATATTAACTTTTAATAGCTAAATATGTCACTGCTGTTAAACATTCAGTTCTGCCTTCCAGTACTGATTTATTTACAGATCATGCAGAAAACACTATGCCAGAAAGTGATGTGACAGAATAAAGATGTCTGAGTGAAAGAGCCTTCTTAATTTTGAAAATGTATCTCATAACCACTTTATATGAAGACTGACAAAGGCATAGAGCACAAAAAGCTTGACTTAGGTGTCTATCTTGAAGATATCTGCAACTGGAGTAGTGATCTGAGAAGAATCACTGGGATGTGACTAGCAGAACTACTGAGGTGTGAGTAATCTTTTTTTGGTTTGGAGTGTTTTTTTTGACATCTAGATTATGTTTTCCTGATCTTGCTGTACAGAAAGCTAGGTCATAAGCTCAAATGGAGATGTCTATCTGATCACTGTCTGCCTGTCACTGAATCCTGGAACAAAATCAATTTTCTCTCTTTCTGAAATTATTCAAATTATCTTGTTTTATATCTTCAGATATATTTCCTGTGAAAACAACAGAGAATAACATATTAAGGTTATCTGTTAATGCTTCATAAGATCATTAAGGAATGTTCCTAGCTGGAAGTCTCCAAGTAGCAAGCCTCATTTTTCCTTAGTATGAAAACAAGCAAATATTTTTCTCTGAATTTAGTAAAATAACATTGCTTATTTAAAAAAAAATACAATTCCCTGACATAAGGAGTGTTCTTTCATAAAAGAAGGGGATCTTCAATCCCATTCTGTGTTTACTTCAGCCTCCTGGTTCTGAGCACCATTCTGTTTTTATAGGGAAAGCACAGAAGTTTCAATTCCCTTTCTCTTGAGTTGGTTCTGTGGTTACACGCCCACACACACTTTGAAATAACCCAGGCTAGAAATCAGTTGGCTGGAAGTTAATAAATGAAGTTTTATATTACAGCTTTGCACAATATACAGGCAAATATTTACAATATATCACAGATATTTACAGATATATGCAGTAAACAGGTAATACAGAAACACCACACCCCTCCCAGAGATCATAGTCCCCAAGAGGGGTTCCCAACCCAACCAGTTTGGCCCCCCACAGTGATGTCATCGATGAATTGTACGTGTTCTGGAGCTTTATCTTTCTCCAGTGCGCTGTGGATCACTGAGTGACAGATCATTAAACTGTGTTTCCACCCGAGGCAAATGGTTGAGATGATATTGGATTTCTCTCCAGGTGAATGCAAATTGAGGCCTGCATTACTTGGCTATGGGAATAGAGAAGAAAGCATTAGCAATGTCTATGGTAGCATACCATTTGGCTTCCTTCGATGCCAGCTTGTACTGGAGCTCGAGCATATCTGGTACAGGTGTGCTCATGGGTGGAGTCATCTCATTGAGGGCACAGAAGTCAATTGTCAGTCTCCAGTTGCGGTTAGCTTTGCGCACAGGCCAAATTAGAGTGTTGAAAGGTGAATGTGCTTTCTCGATGACTTTTTGACTTTCTAGTTGACAAATCAGCTGAAGAATGTGCAACAAAAAGGCATGGTTAATTCTCTACTGTCAGTGATGCACAGTTTCAGTAGCAATTGACAGTTTCATGTCCTCTATATCTTGATGTCCCACAACTGCAGATTCATCTGAAAGTTCAGGTCTAATGGACAATTTCAATTTACCATCTTCAATTTCTACTGATGCTATTCCAAAAGTCCATTTATGACCCTTAGGATCTTTGAAACAACCTTGTCTCAAAAAGTCAATTCCCGGAACGCAATGCACATCAGGACCAGTTACAGTAGTATGCTTCTTCCATTCCTTACCAGTTAAACTTATCTCAGCCTCCAACTTGGTTAGCTCTTGAGATCCACCAGTGATTCCAGAAATAGTTATAGCCTCTGTCCCTTTGCAATTTGAAGGCAACAAAGTACACTGAGCACCTGTGTCAACTAAAGCCCTGTATTTCCGAACTTTTGAACTGCCAGGCCACCTAATGAATACGTTCCAATAGATTCGGTTTTCTCCACTATCCCTTTCCTCCTCCTGGCTAGAGGAAGGGCACACCTAATGCTGAACATGACATGTGGGGTGTACACAGTGGTGGTTGTTGTTTTGAGAGGAATTACAATTATTAGAGTAATTGCAATTGCTCTGAGGAGCTGAAGAAGTGACAGCTACTCTTCTGGCATTGTTGCCTCTGTTTCTGCCACTCTGCAGTNAGAGGAAGGGCACACCTAATGCTGAACATGACATGTGGGGTGTACACAGTGGTGGTTGTTGTTTTGAGAGGAATTACAATTATTAGAGTAATTGCAATTGCTCTGAGGAGCTGAAGAAGTGACAGCTACTCTTCTGGCATTGTTGCCTCTGTTTCTGCCACTCTGCAGTTCCCTGACTCTCTTTGAAAGGACTGAAGTAGGTTTACCATCCCACGTGTTCATGTTCTCACCAAATTGGTCACACAGGTTATCCAAAGTGACACACATGATTGCTGATGTCTAGGTGGAATTTGTCTCTTAGGCCAGAATTGCCTTGCAGGAGGTGGGCATCTGTTCCTCATAGCAGAAACATGCACCCATTCGGATGATGAAGCAATGATATCCTTTGCCAGATTGGAGATGGGGGTTTTGAGATCCTCCTTCAGTTCTTTCATGCCATCTTTAATCTCTCTAATCATATCTTTTAGCCCTGTAGTCAGTTTGTATGCCAGATACTATTGTAGAATGTGACAAGCTGTCCTCTATCTCCCTCAGCTGGTCAATGAACTCACCAATAGTGAGCCTTCCATTATCATCCCTTGATAGAAACTTGCTAGCCAAGATGTTAGCATAGGATGAAGGAGCAAGTTTAATAAGCTTCTTTATGAGGACTCTCCTAAGAGGAATGTTATCAGGCTCATGTATGGCATGATCTCCAAAAAGCACTTCCTTCACAGTAAACTCCTTCAGAAGCTTAATTCCCTGCTCATACTGTGTTCCATTTCCTAGCTCCCCATGGCAAGTCACCTCGGGAGGTGTATCACATACTCACAGCCACCAGAAGGCATATCCACAACCTAACCACACTGAGAGTGGTTGCCAGGTGTTTGTCCACTCCATCCTCCTTTGCAAGTGGGCCTAGATGTTTTGCAGTCTTGTCTGCTATCTGTAGGGCATTTGCACCAATAGTATGGCATCTCAATAGCCAGTTTAGGATTGGCTCTCCTGCTTCCCTTGAATATTCCTTTCTAAATTCCCTGACCTCACTGAGGGGATCATTAGAGCCCTGGATGTCATCCTTATCCTCCTTTTTGATCTATTGGTGCCTGACCAAACAAAAATCTCCTAACAGCATTCCTAATCTCCTGAGAACCATCTTCCCTCTTGGTAGCAAATCCCACAAATGTCCTCACATTTTTCTTTCAATAAACCAGTCAAATCTTCAAGAGTAGTAGAAGTTTTGACAAGGATCAGGGATGGTGCTTTTTGGAGCTGTAGAATAACTCACTGAATTATTTTCTGACTTATTAAAAGTCTCAAAAGTAGTGCTAGTAACAATTACAGTAATATTAAAACCAACAAAACCAAGAATATGGTCACCAAAATCCCAAAAGATCCTTTCAAACTTTTTCCATGCCAGATCCCATAGAATACCACCAATTTCAGCCATAAGCCATCTATGTAAAAAACACAGAGTTAATGGAGTAAGAATCGTATATGCAACCCAGACCAGCTTAATTTTTAACTTCCAGTCTTAATTAGCAATTAATCAAATGGAATTTAACCTCACCACCTCTCATCTGGAAAGCCAACTATAAATAATGTGGTGGTTTGGCAGTTACCTGCCCCCTCCACACTTTGAAATAACCCAGGTGTGGTAAAAAAGCATTCATTTGTGTCAATTTAAAATTAGCAAAGAGCTAGGTGAAAGGTGTCTAAGCAGATTTAAGGCACTCACTGGAATGTGCTGTGGCTGTACCATTACCCAAGAAAAACAAACAAAGCCAAGAAGCTAACTGATAACGGACACTTTGCCTAGACATAAATTAAAGGGTCCTGCAAATTCCTCTACCAAGGATGCTACAGCTGCTCAACAAGGACTAATTGTGTGGAGTAAAGGACTGCACGGACTCCTTAGCCAAGTTCACCGAAAGGACACTTGGAGGATGACTCCTTACTTCATCCAGGAGATGACCAGAGGGATATGGAGGGCCCCCAAGAACCAGCACACGTGTGTAAGACAACCCTCATGAGGACCACTTACAATTTTAAACACTGTTTGAATAGATATTAGAAATCATTTGCATATGTATTAGGAACATGTAATAAAAATGTGTGTAGCTTTGTTTCTGTGTGCAGTGTGGAAAAAAAACCCTGCACCCAGCGCTGTTTCGCTTGCTATCCAATAAAAGAAATGAGCTTTTGAAATAAAATCTCTGGCTCATATATAACACAGGCTAGAACTCAGTTGTCTGGAAGCTAATAAATGAAGCTTTATATTACAGCTTTGCACAATATACAAGCAAATATTTAGAGTATATCACAGATATTTACAGATATATACAGTAAACAGGTAATACAGAAACACCACACCCCTCCCAGAGATGAGAGTCCCCAGGAGGGGTTCCCAACCACTCTACCACCTCCCCCCCTCTACCTAATCTTATCCCACTATCTGTTTTACATGCCAGGTAAGCAAGGAAGATTGGCCAGGAGGACTAAGGAATTAGGAAACTGGTTAGCGGAGTTTCACAGATCCAGCTAGAAAGTAAGGAGAGAGAGAGAGATGCATCTCCAAGAGCTCAAACAGTCCTGAGTTATCTATGTTTTGGTTCTAACTCTTATACCTTCTCAGTAAACAAATGAGTGGAGTAGAATCGAATTTTGTTTTCCTTTCTCAACCTATAATCTAATTTCTCATTAAAATCCTCCAATTAGTTCAAACCAGCACAGGTTCACATATCAACTGATACACACAAAGGATTCTCAACCCAAATGCATAATGATGATATTCTTCTTAGGAGACCACATTATACTTAGTTTGAAATAAAATCCATGGAGCATTTATGATCTGAAAAGGCCTCAAGATACTGTTGAATTCCTGTTCCAGTGAATTGCCTACTTGTGTGAATATATATATAATTCTTTCATACATAAATTCAAACACATTGTAGGGATGAGGGGATGGAAGAATGTGGTGTAAGGTCCAAATTATACCTAAAATATGTATCACCTACCTGAATATCCACCCAATCTTCCCACCTCTCTCCTTCTTCCCAGGATGGAAGAAGCAAGCGAGCAGACAAAAGCCTTGGCGCCTCTCAGTCTGCCACACAGACACCATATTTGACGGTGTTTTGCACCCTGCTTTGTTTTTGGTAAACACAGGTCATGGATGCTAGCCATGTGCATCTCCCTTTTTTGGTGAAATAACCTAAGATTCGTTCCAGGGGTGTTTTTATCTGTTGCTGTTGGTCAAAGACACTCGTCAAAATGCTTAAAAATCTAGCAGACTTGTTTGTTTGCTGTTGCTGCCTTTGTTTTGTCTGCTGTTTACCTTGCGTGCTTTGCATCGCACGTACCTGGGGACTCGCTTCCCCACCACAAATGGCAGACCTGACCCTGTCCGTCTTCGGCACTGAGCCAAAGTTCTGAAGCTGCTTGCCCTGCTGTGGGAGCAGCTACCCGCCTGAGTTCAGCCAAAGCCAAGTCCGTTTAACTCTGTCTGAGTCTAGGTGATGACCTAGCAACGACCTAGCAACGGCTTGCAACTTCGGGACCTGTCAGCCCCCTGCTCCAGCCCGAGGGCTGACTCTTTTGCACCCGATTGGACTTTTCCAGCCAGTGAACCTGGATCCTGCTTCGCCCAGATGGCTGACTACTCTGATAACCTCCTGAGAGCCATGAAGGATTTGTCTCAGGTCCGTGGATCTTCTCAGACAACGTGCTCAATTTAAGCTACACAAGCAGCAAACCCCGCCTCATGATTACCACGTGGAAGGCCACCACCTGGAAGGGAGTATATTTTTCCCTGTTTATTCCTCAACATATACTTTTGGTTCACAAATATTGAGACTCTGACCAGTGAGTATATCATACTCTCTTTTCTGAAGTTTGTGAAAGTTTATGTTTAACCTTTAAGTGTCAGTTTATGCCAGTTGTTAAAATCTTTTAAAACCTTTCTTAAAATATATATATATATTTTTTTTTTAATCTGATGGTATATATTCACGCTGCAAAATTAGTTCTAGCAACCTCATAACAGAATCTCTGTGTGTTGATTGTAAATAAGTTTGGGGAAATGTTCTTTATATATTTAATAAAATATTTAATAATTTTTACATTGGCCTTATTACAATTCACTTATAACCCAGATTGAAACGCCTCCTTAACAAAGAGGCTCTTTTCACTTTATTTCAAAATAAGGAGTACCACTGGAGATCTTGCAAATTTATTCCAGAGAGTTACCATAATAATAAACTGTGTTGCAAAACCAGAAGATTTTTTGGCAGTTTGTATCTTGGGAAGACTGAATATTTTCCTCATACAAACACTGCTGGAAGTCTGGATGATAAGCTGGATGATTTATACTCATAAAAAACGTTATGCTGTTCGTAGTTTTACAGCTTTAGAATAGTACACTAGTTTAAACTTTGGTCTTAGACATTTTGATTTACTCAATAATTATGATGAAACAGTGTTCTCAGTAATTAATACATGTACAGAACTGTAAAAATTTGCTGCTCTGTTACACTGCTGATGCAACTGGCAGCACATTTCCCTACTACAAGTAAAGAAGACGGTTCATATAACCAAGGAGTTTTGAGGGCTTATCTACTTTCATAGCTGTATTTCTTTTTTAGAGATTTCAAAACAGAAGATATTTTTGTTTACAGAGGGAATTATTAACACAAACTGATGCAATCAATAATGTACTACACTCTGTATCTGTTTCTAACATCTACATCATAGTAAATATTTTAATTGAAAGAAGGTGATTATATAATTCATCCTTAATACCAGTTTTTGTTTCTCTTGTTTGAGTGCTTTCAATGCTAATATTTGGGATGAGAGAGCTCTTCTCTCATGGGAATTAAACTTGGAACAAAAATCACAAATTCAGCCATGCATGAGTCTTTTCTATACTAAGCAACACTAAATAATAGCATTCAGTAGACGCCATGAAGATTCTTCACACAACATTTTTTGCCTTGGCTGAGAGTGTCTTCAAGTGGCTTTTGTGGCAAGAGTGGCTTCTCAATACCAAGGAAATCTTAGTTCATTTTTCAGGAGATTAACCTGACATCCAAATTTTACAGCTACAAAATGACAGATTTGAGCTTGCTTTTGACATTAGCTGATTTCTAGGCTTCCAGTAAGTAGTGGGAGGGGAATCGGTAAGAGAAAAACAGTATGTGTATGAAAAAGAATTAAATATTCTGGCTGAGATTACACTGCAGTTATTTCTGTTCTCTGCCTGCATGTCACAAGCTTTTTGTCTGATGATCTTTTAGGAAGTTGTTGTTACTATTTTGAAGATAGTGTGGATTCTGGAAGTTTAAATGTGAAGGAGACTACGAACATGGTTATCTTATGGTAGCTTTGATAGAATGTAGCAGACAAGAAGAACAAATAGGAAAAGGTGATGCTAGAAGGGCTGTAGAGCTTTTCTTCCTTTATTAGATAGAACTGCTCATGACTTGGTTTTTCAATGTAGCCATCTATTCAAAAGTTAAGCTAAATATGGTCTTTATGCTGTCATAACCACATAGTGAATTACTGATTCTAGCCCTCATCCAAAATTCCTTTCCTGGGACTATTAAAGAGTAGCAATTCACTACTCATACACCCATACAGAGTATGTAATAAGGAATACTAATAAGATAAAGGAAAAAAAAATAACATCAAGATGGGAAAAAAAAGGAGCAATGTATTTAAATACATGAATGACTAATAATTTACATTATTTTTTTATTAATAATATTTTGTTACCAAAATTCTCTGGCACTGATGTGAAATACTAATTATCTATATCTTTTTTCTTACTAGCCCAATAAAATCCACTTACAGTTCTGGGCTTGTGAACAAGACAGTCTTAGAATCCCAAAAGACATTTAAGGAATCAAATAGTACCCTTGGTTCTGTATGTGTTCTCTAAATCTTCATCACAGGTTTATGTTGAATAGTACAAAAAACCTTCTTTGCATCACCCTGAATGAAAAAGTCCTCTTGGTAGAGGGGACGATAGTGACTAACATGACTACATCATGTGGAAGATCCTTTCCCTTTCTCTTTCAGTTCTATTCTATATACACTGTCATGCTCCAGCAACTTCACAAATGTCCTTGAAGGAAATTAATGCACTAGCTTTCATTGTATTTCTGCTTACTTCTATTTGATAGCAAATTAGATTATACTCCTCCTTTTTTCTTTTTGACTGCTTAGACATTTGAATATCTCTAAATGAGAGAAAAGGCAATCTGTGGTCTTGCTTCCTTGACTTCCTAACAAAAAAAGAGTAGAGTGCTCTCTACACTCCAGTACTTTAAGGTTTATGCAGAAGAGTTGACTGAAAGCTGTGAGTCTGAGCCTGGAAATGCAGGTGTAGGTTTAAAAAAACTTGAGAGTCAAGGATACATTTTTTTCTTCTGGCAAATAAAGGAATGAAATACAGGACAGTCATCTTCCTTTTCCCTGTCCTCTTAATTGTGAATAGGTACAATTTTATTTATTTAGAGGAAATATAAACAAATTTTCCTTTTCTTGAATCCAGCCAGTGTTAAATATCTAAAGAAAAATCTTATTTTTTTAACCAGAAAATTCATGGCCTTGTAAGATAGAAAAGTGTGCTTATGATGTCATATCCCAGGCACAAGTTTTGAGTGTAAAGCAAGATGACTTCCTATTTGTTGTGGAAGGCCAAAATAGGTCCAATACATGTCCTCGCTTGCCCAGGCATGGTCTCAAGATCCCCTTCCCCCTCTGCTGAATGGGGGAGCAGTGGGAAGAGAAGATAAAAGGCTTAGAGACACCCAATCTGATTTGCAGTGGTAAACAAGGTTCATATACTTGTTTATGCATGGCCTGTGTTTTCCCAAATGAGGGAAGCAAGCTCCTGGTTTCACCTAATATGGGCAATTTTGGCAAAGTGCCATTTTTATTGGTGAATCTCTGTGGCCAAATGAGCCACATTACATTTGGGCAGTTGATAAAAGATATGGGCAAGGCAGGAAATGTGGGTCTCTGCTGTTGTGCTCTCTGCCTCATGGCTCTTTGCTCCAACAACGTGCTTTTGCTTCATCATGCTCTGCTTCATTATGCTATGGTCTGCCTCATGCTCTGCGCTGGCTTTTCTGTGTAACAAGTTGTAGTGGGTTGATGTTCAACCTGGAAACTGATTTGCTCCAGTTTACCAGGAGAAAGCATTAAGTGTATCCACACCGTAGCAAGAACTAGCCACCAGCAAGAGATTGTGTCTGCTTGCACACTGTCTATCCTGGAAGGAACCAAGACCAGGTCAATGACTGTCTAAACCCCAGAATTCTGCTGGAGCTCTAGGGAAAACTCCAAAGCCTCTGACGGTTACCATATCGCCATAAGCAACCCCTCCATTTGCTTAGGGTACCATCTGGGACTATAATGTAGTCCCAGAAATCTGGAGATACTATTTTGTGAGTAAATATTATAAGTTAAAGTTTTGATTTGGTAACTAAACTCTTTCATGCCTTCTGCTTCAGCAGAAAGGAGCCTCTCAAGTTCCCTAGAGTACAAGCAGCATATTGACCACAAGATTCTCTGTCCAGTTCCAATTGTTTGTTTTGCTAGTTTTCTCTTAACTGTTCTAAATTGCCTGTTTCCTTATGTTCAAATACCCACAACCATGCATTCAAGCCTTGTAAATAAATTTTCTGGTGAGATTTAATATTAATAAATAATTTTTCACAGTTTATAAATTCTTGTCTGAATATCAGAATTAATAAATTTAAAAGTGATATTATTTTTTCATAAATCCGTAACATTGTTGGACATTGCAGATAGGAGATTCTGTTCAATAAATCCTTTATAGAATAATCTTAAGGAGTTCTGTTTTTTTTTATCCTGTTTTGGAGTATAATCATTCTTTGATTCTAAGCCTGACTTGCTAATTAAAATTAAAGTATTTACAAGTTTTAAGCAGAATAACCACCCTTTCATTTTGTTACTAAATGCTGCCAATTTGACTGACAGCATACTGAGGGTGTGGGAAAAAGTAATGAAGTGTTTATTGTGTTGCATTGTCTTAAAAAAATTATAGATGTGTGTCTCTAACTGGGAGTTCAATCCAATTCAACTGTCTTGAATGCATTATTACAGTAGAGCCAAAGAACTCGTATTGTTAATGGAAAGGGAAACTAATTACAAAAGAGTGACCCAGAACTATCTTGAGGTGTAAAACATTCCCATATCCCTTAATTGTTATAATTAAAGTTCAGTGAGGAAATTAATTATAGCTGGTTTCATGAGATAGAGACAGAGGCACTAACACTATAGTATTCATCCCATCTGCACTAAAAAAAATTCCAACAATGAGATCTATCAAATGTTATTTTCAATATACTGTTAATATGCAGCCTTCATTTATATTTTCCCCTAAAGTTGTTTCAAATTAATTTTAAAGGTCATTAAGCAGGACAATGATTTTTCAAATATGTATTCATCTTTATTGTTGTTAATTATTTAACTAAAATTAATTATTCTTGTCTTTTTCTTATTTTGTATGTGTGTGTTTGGTTCTAAATGACAGTTCTTCATGCAAGACTGAGGCATCAGAAAAACTGTTTAGAATCACTATGATTTCTGTAATCAACAGTGATCTGCTAACAGGTATAGCCTCCTACTTTTTAGATCTAATGTTTTCAGAATGCAGCAGCCCACTTTAGGTCAACACATGAATCACTTAGACCATGCAAAGCTGCCATATGACTTATTCTGCATGTACTGTGTGTCAACACTTCCATCTAAAGCATCAGCTAAGATTTTTGCAGTGTTTCTATGGTTCAGTATTGTATCTCTGGTCAGAAAATGCAGATTTTTTTTTTCTTCTCATTTTGTAAGATGTCTTATTAATTAGGCTTACTGGCAATGTGATTATAATTAAGTCAAATGAAAATATAGAAGGGGAGTGACAGATTAATTAGATATAGATTGCTTACAGAAACAGGTTTCTTACAGATAGAGAGTGCACAACTGATTTTACTACTACTAGAAAGGAACTGATATATGCAACTGGGATTACTAAAATAATAATAAATAATTCTCTCTAAACTGAGGTCTCTGATATTGAGATCACTGAGCTGTGTTCAGGCTCCTATTAACTCCAGGCTTTCTTCATCGTTCTAGGCCAAACCAAAATGTAATTTAAATGCACATATTCCATGCAGGTTTTTATTATTTTATAGTAAATATATATTATATATTAAATGCAGATTTCAAACCAAGATTTAGAGATTACTGAGACCTTTGAAACTCTCTGCTCTTAAACTGCCGATATCTGATATCTTAAAGGTTACAAAGGTGTTAGACACTCAAATTAATTTTCACGTAGATTTATTTATATTACCTTCAGTACATGTAAACACTTAACTTTTCTCATCCTGAAAAAAGACAGAGCTACTCAAACTTTGAGATTCATAAATTATTTAGCCTGAAGCTTTTAAAGCTTAGCCTTCAGCTGTCTATAATACCTTCAGCAGTGCTTTTTAAAGTGATGTTTTTTGCCTGTAGATATCAGAATGACACATAATTCCTTAAGCCAGAAATGCTAATTTCAGTAAGCAGGAAATGTTCTGGGTGGGAAGAACGTGTATATTCTGTAGCCTTCCAGACTGAAGATTACAATACAGCTGGGTAGGATAGAGAGGGGTGGGGGTGGGGCGTGGGGAAATAAATCTGTTTGGAGCAGAGAAATTATAGAGGTCTAGAAAATGTAGCTGTATACTGTATATGTTCTGAGACAGGATACCAGGTTTCTAAACATACGCTCTAGCCAACAACCTGCTGAACACATTCATCCAGTCTCTGTGTACGGTGTGTCATGGGTTTGGTGAAAAACAACACTGGTGTGAACCAAGTCTCAAAAAATATGGGGGAAAACAACCAAACCAAACACAAACCATGACTGAATAGTAGTCTAGTCTGGAGTAGATGCATCTCCTCTGTATTTTCTATTGACTAGTTTAGGTACATAATTTTCCAGTCTGTTAAGTTCTGTGTTTTTCTTTTATATGGATACTATAGCTTACTTTTCCACTATTCTTTATAGGAACACAACTACCAAATTCAAAGAAAAAGACTTCATTTGGTGACCAGGGTGTCAAAATGCTTGCTACTGAAACACTTAGTAGTGTGACATTTGTACCCTTGCAGAATTTCTCTTTATTTATGACTTCACTTAGTCACCCACACTGTTGCAGAAAGCAACCAAGATGTTACAAAAATGAGGACAGTGGAGACACAGTAGATAGAAAGAAATATAGTATCTTACTCTAAATGCATTGTGCTTCCCTATTCTAGCATAATGGAACATTAGAGAACCCTTTGCATAGACTCATGCTTAAATTGATAACGTTTCTTTCCCCAATAAACCCTATTAATTAGTTTATTTAAACTAGGTACCTTTAAAAATAGGGATGTTGTCTTACAGTTTAAATCTGCTTAGACTGCTGTCTAAGAGCTGCTTGCTTTCTGCTCACACCAAGGAGAACCAAAATCTCTCAGCTTCCCACTGGTTCCTTGGTTCTTGTGTGAATTTTTTTTAAGCTAAGTCCCTAATTCCTATTTGAATAATTCAGTCTAACAGCTTTAGGTATCTGACCTTTAGTCTAAAGTCTAGTTCCAACAGTAAAGAACAGTGTTCCTTTCATTGGGTGGGGGAAGTCACATACCTCTTTCAGTGATTTAGCATATATATTTCAGCCTGGCTCTTCACTAGCACAAAGCTTTCCTAACTGAAATGATTCTATAAAAAAGTACTTCTGTGCTTTTTAAGAAAACACAGCTGAACTCTCTTACAAATTCTATTGCTGTCTCTGGTGGAGATACACTTTACTGGTGAAATTAATGTAGAACAGCACTGAAATGTAACTCAAGTTACATTATTATGTTTATCAAATATAACAGAAAGCAATGGAACTGGGAATAATGAAATCATGATCCTCAGCATCCTTGAGGCTTCAAGTACAGATGCTCTTAGAAACAACTGATGCGCAAAAAATTTCTTCTGAATTATAATATAGCCCACAATTGTCACAGATGCTGCAAGCTGATTCAAGTCAATAGAGTTCCTTCTGGGATGAAGTTGACCTATTCTGTATACAATTTTTTTTTTTTTAATTTACATTGTTAGACAGTCTTTACAGAACTTCTACCATTATTACATTTCCTGCCTAAGGGATATAAGTAGGTTTGATTGCTTTGTCTCCTTTGAAGAGAAGTAATGCAACAGGTGTTTTGGTTTTTTCTTTTTTCATTAACTGTCTTCCTTTTTCTGAATTATCCTAACTTATTAAGTTTAGTCTATTAGATATTGTAGAGTACAGGTTCTTTGAATATAGTGTAACAAAAGAAAAGCACTTGCAATTTTTTTAATACAGTGGAATATTTTCTGTTGATGGAAGAACAGCCAAAGGAAACTAAACATTATTTCTAGCATGAAACATTCTTATAAGTTTGCTTTCTTAAAAAAAAAAAAAAACAGACAAAAATTTATAAATTCCCCTGCCCCGCTCTCCCAACAAACACAAAATCTACTAAAAGAAATATGTTTATGTCTACTGCAGTGGCTTGCTATATGCCTTTAACCTAGTCTGACTCAGTCAGGAAAAAAATTCTCCCTATTAACAACCAAGCTTCAATCAGATCTCAGTTGAATCATATGATATTGATATCCCTGGACCCAAGTTTTGTACAAGCTGTGTAGACTGTTGGAGAAACAGAAGGCCATCATTGTATAAGTATTTTACTTCAGGCAAGAATTAATTAGTTAGTAGGTGTAGAGGACTATCTGGTATCCTATCCATTTTCGTCCTCTTTAAACAGACCTTGAGGAACCTTATAATTGAAACATTGTCATGGCTATGGCATACACAAAAAAATGTTTATTTCATATTTCAATGAAAGCAGACAGAATTTAGCCTTCTTTTTTAATATGCATATAACAAATGCAAAATGTGTATTATTAATAGACATGAAAATTAAACCTCTGGTTTACCTACAGGTTGCTGCTGGTATTTAGAACATGGTACACAATGTAGTAAACCTAGTCTTGGAAGGAAAAGCAAGCAAAATCTAATGTTCTGGGCAAATTCCTGTCCTATGCTGTTTCACTTCTCTGCCTTCTGCTTTCTGTGGCACAACTTGGAAAACTGACATAGAAGGTAGGCCAACCAGAAATATGGCTCCTTCTTAAAACCCTGATTATTGGGCAGGAGATCACCTGGGGAAAAAAAATTACATCTTGCTTAAGCAGTTCCAATCACACATTGAGTGATGCAGAAAGTTTTGGCTGAACTACACACACAACAAACATAAACATGTATAGAACATTGTGGTGACAGGATTAAATTTCTTCTATCAAAATGAAAAATTACTTATTGACACCATTATACTTCCAAAATGTCTGCTATTTTGTAGGTGAAAAGTTGCTATTTACCTAATGAAACAGTGCACAGAACAGGTGACTGTAACCAAGGTGTATATTTTTTTTTAGCTGGGAAGAGAATTTTGCAAAATGATTACTTTTTTTGAAGACAAATCCTTGAAATGGACACTTGCCTTCAGGGTTATTTCTAGCACACACTTAAATAAAACAGATTTCAGAATGTCTCTCCTGTGCTGACGAGCCTGCTGCGATGGGCAATGGCATACTAGCTGTCCTAAATGCCATGCAGTATTATACCTAGGGCTACAATTTATGAGAAAGTGTTTAGGTAGATTAGAAATATTCATTATATGTTTGGCTAGCTGACATTTAAAGAGATGTTTCATTAGTTATGACAAGACTGACATTCCCATAACTGCTTGTTTGTTTGCTGGAAGAAAGTGGAAGACAGATGATCTTGGACAAACTAGTTTCCTGGCTGTTGGAAATGAAAAATTACATATAGATATATCTAATCTGTGGAGTTCTTTCTTTCTTTCTTTCTTTCTTTCTTTCTTTCTTTCTTTTCTTTCTTTCTCTCTTTCTTTCTCTCTTTCTTTCTTTCTTTCTTTCTTTCTTTCTTTCTTTCTTTCTTTCTTTCTTTCTTTCTCTATTTCTTTCTTTCTTTCTTTCTCTATTTCTTTCTCTATTCCTTCCTTCCTTCCTTCCTTCCTTCCTTCCTTCCTTCCTACAATTCTACAAAACTGCCAAGTAGAATCAGCATGTGAATCAGCAGCTATTCTCTTTTTGTACAGGTAGAATGACTTTGAAATGCAGCCTCCTCACATTCCCTTATTTCTCTGCTCTGGGCAGACATTTGTGGTTCCATGGGAACCAGTGTAAGAGGAAGACTGAGTTCAAAACATCTAGGCTTTCTGCTGTCTAAAGCAGCATATCTATCTTCTTTCACAGAGATGAACTTAAACCATCTCTGGTCCTTTATGTTATGTGACGGAATTTTTCCCTGGACACCTGTTTGTGAGGGGTCCTAAACATACACCACTCAGCAGAAGACCAGTACCACTAACTTGAAGTCTTAGAAAGTTATGAAAATACAAACTAAGTGTTTCTTGTTGGAGATGACATGGATGTTGTAAAGAATTTCCTAGTTTTGATTTATCATTTTGATTAATTACCAAACAGAGTTTTGAAAACAAAAAGACTTAATAGGGATGCCCAGGTTCATCACAGAATCATTTTGCCTGAGAAAGACCTTTAAGGTTATGAAGTCTAAATCATTATCTAACTTTACCAAGGCTGGTGCTAAACCTCCTTGGGGAACCTGTTTCCGTCTTTGAATACCATTATGGTAAAAAAGTTTCTTCTAATATCCAACCTAAACCTCCCTTGGTGCAGCTTAACAGTATTTTCTCTTGTTACTAAGGAGAAGAGACAAACACCCATGTTGCTACAAGAATCTGCAATTAGATATTCCTGAAATATTTGCAAGCAGATAAGAATGAAATTTTGTTTTCCTTTCTCAGCCTGTAGCCTAACTGCTCATTCAAATTATCCAATTAGTTCAAACCAGCACAATACATAAATTAAATAATGTCTCAATGCTCAGTTCTTGAAGTTTTTGGGTTTGGTTTGGTGGTTCACTTAGGGTTTTTTGAGGAAGATTTCTTTGTTTGTTGTGGGTTTTTTTATTGGTTGTTGTTGTTGTGTCTACAACTCCTGGATACTCTCTGTGTACCTGAGGAAAGCACAACTTTTGAAAAGGATGCAGATTCTGGGAACCACGTTCTTCATGTCCCTGAATATTTTGAGATCAGATTTCAACAAAATGAAACCAGCTTTTTTATACATTGTTGGGTTCTCTTCTATACAGCTACCAAAAACAGCATTAGAGAGATGAGAGGATCTATATTTATAACATAGCCCATTGTGGCTTGTCTACATGGGCATCAGAGAGTGTGCAGCCTCTCAGAGCCCCTGTGCCTGAGGCAACAGTCTTGTAACTTAACAGTCTTAACGGTAGGCAAACTTGGATAATGGCCATCTTCATATCCCTCTGGATGGTGTATTTCAGTCAGCATTAAGGATTTGGTTGCACTTATCTTTTAAGTATTTCTCACAGGTATTTGGGGGTTTTGATTATTTAATTTTTGGCCCTTATGATTAATTCATAAAAGTCTAGTGCTTCAAAAATTGCAATTTTAAAATGCATTTAAGACCTATTTAGATTATATATGGCCACTCAGTAGAGAATTTTAACCACTCAAAGTTAAACAACTAATCATTCCTTGTTCATTCTGTAATCACTTCTTTTTCTCAATAAAAATAACAATTAATATAAACATCTTTCCAAGAGTTTCTATCACATGGAGTTGTTCTACAAGGACATCCATAACTTAGGAACTGACTTAATGCTTCCAACTTAGCCATTCTTATTTACTTACTGTCAGAGTTTGAAATCTTAAGAGACTGGACTGAAGGAAAACAGTACTATTATCTCTATGTATTTTAGCACTGTGAATTAGAAAAGAATGCTATGCATTCCTAGGTGTGGGATAACTGCTTAGTTTGCCATAGGACAGGAAGGCAAGTTGATTTAGTATCTTTGGGATCTAGTTCATTTATAATCAGCAGGTGTAAAAATCCATGAAGCTGGCCTGATAAGGAGATGAAGGAGGAAGTATTGTGAAGATAACACAGTGGTGTTTTGGATAAAACTAATGAAGCTGGGCTAAAATAACATAAATACCCTTATTTATAGCAGATTTTGGGGGCCAGGGTATCCAAAGAAAATAATTTGTCTAGTTAACTGCAATTTCAATATGAAAATTAACACTCCTCATTATGCTGATAAGCATAACTAAGTACATGCTAAACATATATTACTATGTTACTCATCTTTCCTCCCAAATCATGATAAACATAATCTAGAAGTCAGAGTCAGCCTATACTAGGGTATAAAAGTCACAAGACAGACATCTCTGTGTGCACAGTGGAAGCACTGCACCAGTGGGTGTGCAGGGACACCAGCCCAGGGTTCTGGTGTTTACAGCAGCAGCTGAAAGGGAAAGAGAGAGAGGAGGATGATGGATGGGTTTCTCTCCTTTTCCTGCACACAAGACAAGGACACCTTTCTTGGTGAGAATTGTGCCTATAATGCACAGCTTCATTTTTGATGCATTTCTATTTCATAGTAGAGCTATTGCAAAGGTTTGCACCTCCAGCTGTGTCAGATATCTGTTACCCAGGACTTATTAACTAGAAATCATCTTGCAGTCTGTGCATTTATCACCAGCAATCCCTAATCTCTTGTATCTGTCACCTTAAGCAATTAGACCATTTGATAGTACTTTAACTTCCTGAACTTGGTTCACAGCAAGTCCTTATTGGGTCACTTGACATTTTGCCTGACAATTCCAGTAAGAGCTCTGGACTCTGAGGCAGACAAACACCACAATCCTACCTGCAACACAACACCATAGCCTTGAGTGAAGGTCTTAGTATGGAACACAGGAACATCTGAATCATCTCTTATATGAAATCTTTCTGAAGTACAATAATTGATGACTATGATCATATTGAACCACTTAAAGACAGGTGATGAGTTGGTTATATATGTATTAAGCATAGCTTTCTGTATGCCTAAAGCACCTAACTACCTATGCAACAACCAAAGTTCATAAAGATGGCCAGACCAAGGGCAGCAGGATTTGAAATTATTCTCTAATTTACTCCATGAAATCTTCAGACTGACACAATATGATGGAGTTATACATTCTTATGTATCATGTTATATAAAACCCCAATAAAGTTAAAATATTCTCCTCCCCCACATATAGACTGTACTGAATGGTAATGCTGAATGACATCCAGTTAGCTGATACCGTGCTTATGTGTTTATATTCCTGTTGATGAAAACATCCCTTAAAATTCAGATAACTCTGCTCTACAAAGGAAATCCATCATTTTTACACTAATCTTCATGCCATAATAGCCAATTTTTAATATGACATTCAGCATGTTGCCTCTTCCTTCAGTAACAAAAAGGTGATTTTTAGTTATATTACACAGATTAGAAATTTTTAAATTTAATTTTATTTAATTCGCTTTCCAGAAGACTTAAATCTGTTTGTGGGATCATGACAAATCCAACAGTTGCTTCTGCTAAGTATATATCATAATGAACTGGCTAAGAATCAAGCTTCTCTTGTCTTTGATTATATAAGGATTTAAATATTTAATGGTGTTAAATAGGCTGGTTCTCCACAGAAAATCAGAATATGATTTATATTAGGGGCATAGTTCTTGCAGACTCCTAAGAAACAGCTTATGCTGAAATTTTCTCAAGTAAAAGGAGAACTTGATTTCAGCTCTCCAGTGTCTTATAGACTATCTAACAAACTCTGCTATGAGATTATCAAAATGAGGCATACCCTTCAGGTGCATGAGATGCCTGTTTTGTGAACTTTGATAGTTTAGCTGGACTTCATGAATGCAGCTTCATTTTAAGATGAAAATGTTCCATTTTACTGTGATAAGTGAGAAATACTCTGGAAGTGCCCACTGATTTGCTGCAGGTGTGAAAAGCATGAAACAGCAGTAAATTCAATCCTGTGATAAGCCATTAAATCTTCCTGTAGCTATTTAGTAAGAAATATTGTAAATTCCAGACGTGATTAGGGAACAATGGACAAAATAGCTAGTTTCTGCAGTGTGAGAGTCACAGAGATATGGCAGGGGGAGGAAGGGGAAGTTTTGTTTGCTTAAAATCAAATTTCAAAACTTGAGTTTTCCAGTCTTTTTTTTCAATCAGCTGTAATCATCAGAACTGAAGTGGAACTGTTATTATGTTTCTGACAAGAATTTCACCCAGAGACAAGTTTTATTAGTTGGACTTTTCCCATTGCCTTTTTAAGCTTTGTGCTAGGCTCAGAGAAATCTTCAGTAAGCTTGTCAACAAGAAAAAAAACATCAGGCAAAATACAGAAAGGAATTTGTTTTATTCTTTAGATAATGAGTTGCGTTCTAGGACTATGCAATGTCATTAAAAGAATGTTTGAAAACTAGTGGGAAAATATTCTCTTTTTTATAAAAATAAAAGTTTGGTAATAATACAGCCCAATATCTGTGAAGTTTTGCCTTGAAGTTTATGAAAGTCATGTATTGAGAAGCAGTCATTTAAGTGTAAAGGAAAGTTTTTGTAATGCTGTAGCTTGATGTCTGTGAACTTAAAATTCAGAGCTGCAGTCTAACTTGATCTAAAGCCCTGTGACACTTCTCAGAAGTCTAAAGGAGGCTAGAATGGGCAAGCCCTGACTTCTTAAATTCCCTTGACTATCCATTTGAATTCAAAAGTAAATTTCAGTAGGACCATAACAATGCTGTTTCACATTTGCTTTCAGGGTTCTTTCAAGCAATTGAGCTTTACTGGCATGAATAATTACAAAAGCAAGAATTAAATTCAAAGGTTTTAAAACTCAAACAATTTAATATAAGGCATAGTAATTTCATAAGAATAAAAAAATAAACCAACAAATGTCTCATAAACTACTTACATTGCACTCCTCACACACAAAATGCATTTGTCCATACAATTGTGACAGAGGATATGGATGAGGCTGAGGTACTCAGAGATTTCTTTGCCTCAGTGTAGTGGGTTTGCAGTGATCTGCCCCCCCACCTTTTAGAACCCTGGCTAAAACTCAGAAAAACACACTGGAATTTAATAAATGAAGCTTATATTTACAGCAATGCAAATATACAAGCAAATATTTACAAGATATAACAGATATTTACAGAAATATACAGTAAAATAGAAATACAGACACCACACCCCTCCTGGAGACCAAAATCCCCAGGAGAGGGAAACCAAACTCCCCTGTACCACCTCTCCCTCCTCCCCCCAGCTTTATCTCACCACTTGATGATGCTGCAGATAAGCTGAAGATAGGTCAGAAAGACTAGTGGCAGGAAGGAATGAATGGTTTTAGTAATTTTACTCTGAATTAGTTCAAAGGCAGAGAGACAAAGGAAAGAAGCTGGTGAAGCCTGCTCGACCCAGAGCTGACTGAACTGCGCAAGCACACTGGCTTATCTGGATGTTTTGGGAACATTCTAAAACAACCTTCTTCTCTCTCATTCAAAACTGGGTGAAGGGACACAGTGTTTAATTTCTCACTCTCAGGCAGCAGTCTAATTTTTCACACAAATTTTCCAATTAGCTCAAACCAACACACTCAGTCTTCAATGGCAAGGGCTCCAACCACAATGTCCAAATTCCAGAGGGCAAAAATAAGGACTGGGAGAAGGAAGATCTGCCCACTATAATTGAAGATCATGTTCATGAGCACCTGAGGAATCTGAGCATGCACAAGTCTATGGGGCCTAATGAGATCCACCCAGGGAACTGGCAGATGAAGTTGCTAAACCACTGTCCATTATATGTGAAAGGTCATGGCAGACTGGTGAAGTCCCTGCTGAATGGAAAAGGGCAAATGTAACACCCATCTTCAAGAAGGACCAAAAAGGATGACCCTGGGAACCACAGACCAGTCAGTCTCACCTCTGTGCCTGGAAAGATCATGGACCAGGTCCTCTGTAGCAATTCCTTTGTTAGCCGTTGCTCAGAATATTGAGACTGATGAACAAGGATGTTTTGAGTTTAGAAGAATGAAAGCTGTGGGTACAGGGTGCCACTGAGCTGGTGGAATACTGCTGCTAGGGCACAGATAAATATTGCTGAAGGTGTAAAGAGATGAAACTTGGCAGATGTTTTTGTAAGAGATAATGAGTGTCTAGGAGCCAAGTAAAGAATGTAAGCTTTGTCCTGAATATGGAGTTGTGTTCAGATAAACTGTTGCTAGCCAATCACCACTGTATACAGCTGCGCTAACCAATTAATATTAGACACAATGTAAAAGCATTGGATTTTAGAGTACATAAGTTGATGCTTTGCACTCAATAAATGGACACCTTACTTGTATCAAGTAGAGCCCCATCTCTTCATTGCTGTTAGTCCTCCTGAAGGCTCTGTGTAACGGGATAAGGCTTAATTAGGCTCGATATCCCATGGAACGAGGGGGTCCTAGTGCCCCCCTCGAGGTTCTTTTAGGTTCCGGTTGGCAGAAACAAACACACGTGTTGCTCAAACGCCAGGTGCAACACTTTAACAATCAGAACTTAGGGAACAGAGAGGTTACATACAAATATATCCCGACCGCGCCTACAAAAATACCGCGGGATGCGCGGGGGAAAACACGCTCCTTACCGGACCCAAGAGGTGGGGGGAAGAAGGGAAAACTGACTTAGCCTGAAATAGGGAGAGAGATAAAGAGAAAGATTAGCCTTGCCGCTTTGGGAGAGCTGTCGTGCTTCGCTGCCTGCTGCCGGCTGCCGGCTGCCTGTTACTGTACACGTGGCTGGGCTCCTCACAGCCACAGTGGGAGACGACGGTGAATGAGGAGAGTGAGGAAGAGGAGCGGAGAAGAGCGCTAACGGTCACTGTGCCCCGCCTTAAATACCCTGGGGGGCGTGTGAGACTGACCAACAGGCACTCAGCATTCTTCAGCTGGCCAATTGATTAAAAAAGCTCCACCCCTGTGTGGCGCCCGAGATATCCCTGGCTCCCGGGGCCACGTGGGGTGCCCCCGCCCCTCAACCCCTACTGGACCTTGGACAGTAGGGGGAGGAAAGACCCCAGGGATTGGACCAATTCTAGGGTGTTTGTCACCCCATACCAGGACACTCTGCTAAAGCAAATGGAAAACAAAGCAAAGGTGGTTGGTGGTAACCAACATGGCTTGACCAAGGGTAAATGATGCCTGTCAAATTTAGTGGTTTTTTGTAATGATGTCACAGCAACGGTGGACAAGGAAAAGGCAACTGATGTCATCTACCTGGACCTGAGTAAGGCATTTGACTCTGTCTCACATGACATCCTGGTCACCAAATTGGAAAAACAGGGAATTGATGGGTGAAGCACTGCTGGAGAAGGAACTGGCTGGATGGTTGCATACAGAGAGTGGTGATCAGCAGCACAATGTCCACCTGGAGACCAATAACAAGTGGCATCCCTCAGGGGTCAGTGCTGGGACCAGTGCTGTTTAATATCTTTGTCAGAGATATGGACAGAGGAATCCTCAGCAAGTTTGCAGATGACACCAAGCTGTGTGGCACAGTCAACTTGCAAGAGGGCAGGGATGCCATCCAGAGGGACCTGGACAGGCTGGAGAGGTGGGCCCAGGCTAACCTCATGAAATTTAACAAGGCCAAGTGTAAGGTCCTGCACCTGGGTTGGTGCAATCCCAAGCACAAATCCAGACTGGGTAGTGAATGGCTGGGGAGCAGCCCTGAGGAAAAGGACCTTGAAGTCTGTGTGGATGAGAAGCTCAACATGAGCCAACAGTGTGCACACGTGGCTCAGACAGCCAACCATGACCTGGGCTGCATCAAGAGCACATGGCCAGCAGGGCAAGGGAGGGGATTCTCCCTCTTTAGTCTACTCTCATCAGACCCCATCTGGAATAGTGTGTACAGTCTGGATGAGGGATAATGTGTAACAGCATAACGCATGGTAAAAGGGTAAATGTGCCTGTTCCCCTCCTGCCCAACCTCAACACGGAAGTGAGGGGAAAGGAACACACACAAGCTCTAAGTTGAAATAAAAAGAGTCTAATATAATGTAACAAAGTCATAATGAACAATTACCTTAGGTAATATAATGCAGTTACTTTAGCTTAGCCTATGTGTGGGAAAAAGAAGACCATCAGAAAACAGAAAATCAAAGATCCAGCCAATTCTCACCCATATTCCAAAGAGGAAACACCAAAAACCCTGACCCCAAATGCATGTTACAATCTGAACTTCAAGCCCCATAATACTGATCTCCAGCCAATACTTTCATTTTGAAGCTGACATGTAGCAGGATGATTTTGAATAATGGCAGCAAATTTCAGTTCAATCCATGACACACTGACCAAGTTAACAATGCAGGATTTTATTGCTGCAGAATCTCCTAAGATTTATTGAACTTCATTTTATACCTATAATATATTACACTAAAAAGTTAGTGATATTTAAGCACTTTAATCAGTACTCAGTATTGTGGGGAAAAATGCAGCTTAAGTTTTGTACTTAATCTTGTAATTTTTTTCATTATTTTGAATCATAGCAACATAGAATCACTCAGGGTTGGAACGGACCACAAGGATCAGATCATCTAGTTCCAACCCCCCTACCATGGGCAGGGACACCCTACCCTAGATTAGGCTGGACAGAGCCTAGATTAGCCTGGCCTTAAACACCTCCAGGGATGTGGCCCCAACCACTCCCCTGGGCAACCCATTCCAGGGCCTCACCACTCTCATGCTGAAGAACTTCCTCCTCACATCCAATCTGAATCTCCCCACCTCCAGCTTTGCTCCATTCCCCCTAGTCCTGTCACTACCTGAGAGCCTAAAAAGTCCCTCCCCAGCTTTTCTGTAGGCCCCCTTCAGATACTGGAAGGCCACAATAAGGTCACCTGGGAGCCTCCTCTTCTCCAAATTGAACAGTCCCAGCTCTTTCAGTCTGTCCTCCAGTCCTCCAGCCCTCTGAGCATCCTCGTGGCCCTTCTCTGGACATACTCCAGCATGTCCACATCCCTCTTGTAATAGGGGCTCCAGAACTGGACGCAGTACTCCAGGTGGGGTCTCACCAGGGCAGAGTAGAGGGGGAGAATCACCTCCCTTGACCTGCTGGCCACACTTCTGATGCAGCCCAGAATTTGGTTGTCTTTCTGAGCCGCAAGTGCACACTGCGGGCTCATGTTGAGCTTCTCATCCACCAGCACCCCCAAGTCCCTCTCCGCAGGGCTGCTCTCCAGCCAGTCACTACCCAGCCTGTATTTGTGCCTGGGATTGCCTCAACCCAGATGCAGGCCCTTGCACTTGGCCTTGTTGAACCTCCTGATGTTGGCTTGTGCCCACCTCTCCAGCCTGTCCAGGTCTCTCTGGATGGCATCCCTGCCCTCCAGCGTGTCTGCTGTACCACACAGCTTGGTGTAATCAGCAAACTTGTCCATGTCACCCACAAAGATGTTGAGCAAGACTGGTCTGAGGACTGATGCCTGAGAGACTCCACTTGTCACTGGTCTCCACTTGGACATGGACCCATTGACAGCCATTCTCTGGGTGTGGCCATCAAGCCAGTTCTTTATCCATCTGGTGGTCCACCCATCAAACTCATGTTTTCACCAGCTTGGAGACCAAGATGTGGTGTGGGACAATGTCAAAGGCTTTGTTCCAGGCTATGTATGAGATCTGTATTTAAAAAAAAAAAAAAAAAAAAAAAAGACAAAAAAAAAATGCACTTGAATTTTAAAAAAAAAAAAAAAAAAAAAAAGGCAAATAAAGTATGCACTTGTACTTTAAGTAATACTGTTTTCTGTTTAAAAAAAAAAAAGAGAGAGAGATGAATAGCACAGCTTTCCAAACATGTGAAACAGTAACCTTAACAGGTCCTAAGCCACTGAGTATCATTAACTGCCATGTTACATAATATTTTAAAGTTTTAATACATAATATATTTTTCATGTTACCAATATAGAATCACAGAATCGTAGGAAAAGACCTTTAATAGCATTGAGTCCAGCCATTATCTAACTCCCAAATCTGGTGCTAAACCGCATCCTTCAGCTAAATCATGTCCCTCATCTACGTGTTTTTTAAACATCTGCAGGGATGGGGCTTCAACCACCTCCCTGGGGAGCCTATTCCAGTCTTAGAGAACCCCTTCAGTGTAAAAGCTGCTTCTAGTATCTGACCTAAATCTCTGGTGAAACTTGAGGCCCTTTCCTCTTGTCCTATCACTTGTTACTGGGAAGAAGACACCAGCACCCACCTCACTCCAACCTTATTTCAGGGAGTTATAAACAGCTTGAAGGTCATTATTTTTTTATATGTACTTTTAAAAAAATAGAACCTTTATGATTATAAAGAAAAAACTTGACCCAAGGCCTGTGTTTGTGATACAAATATTTATACAATATATTTAATAGTTCATATGCATATAAATACAAATAAGGTGTGAATAAGAGTTCAAACACACATGTAGATGCATGCATGATATTTACCTGAGTCATCAGAGAGTTTTCCCACCTATTTTGTCTCCATAATTTAAATTGCAGCATATTAACAAGCAAGTTCTTTTATATGGAAATAGATCCTAGATCAAGATAAAAAAAAAACCAAACAAACCACTAAATTTATAAATAAATAAAGGGAAAAAAATCAATAATGTTATAAAATCCAGTTCAACTGAAAAACAGAAGGGTTTTGCTTACTCTGCTCCAAATCCTTTTATTACAGAATTATTCCTCTTCATTTTTACCATTTGTGTTCAAATTCCAAACTCGAACCTGATGCTCTCTCTCTGAAAATATCCTTTGCCTTTGTCATAAGACCACTGACGCAAAAATAAAGTGAATTCAATTGCAAATTCATTTGTTATATTTATTACTTCAAACATAAGAAGCTTCTTACTGAGCTGTTAATTTTCACCACCATAACTTAAATAAGATTCAAATCAAAGTCAATAATAGTGACAAAATACACATGCAATTTCACTCGGAAACTTAGCTTGTCAGAAATATAAGTGGCAGGCATCACAGTGTCTCAGCAGGGGAGCAATTTTGCAATACAAAACTTTGATACTCCTTTTGTCTCTCATGCATTCATTAGCTAACAAATTTTGGTATAGAACTCCACAACTAATGCACAAACCACAGGTGACTGTTTCAGTGTAACTACACTAATATTACATCACCAAAACTTTCTTTGTGTTTAAAGGTATGTGCCAGTCATGGAGAGTCCAGTGACTATACCCCAATATATCTTGGTGACTGTAAAATTGTCAAGATTACCACTTTTTAGTTAATATTAATGGCTAGACATATAAAGTGTATGTCTATTTGAGAAGGGCTATGAAGCTGGTGAAGTCTCCTGACCAGGAGCTGTGGGAACTGTAATTGGTTAGTCTTGAGAAATGGAGGCTGATGAGAGACCTTATTGCTCTCTACAGTTACCTGAATGGAGGTGGTAGAGAGGTGGGGTTCAGGCTGCCCAGGGAGGTGACAGAGTTACCATCCCTGGAGGTATTCAGAAAACATGTAGACATGGCACTTTGGGCCATGGTTTAGAGGACATGACACTGTTGGGTTGACAGTAGGACTATGATGATCTCAGGGTTCTTTCCCAAACTTAGTGATTCTTCAATTCTACTAGTCAACAGACACTATAGTCTTCTATCAACCAGCAAAATGCTTACATAAACATCCAATTCATGTAACAATATCGTGACAGTCACATTCCATAAATTGTTGTGCTACTGTATGCAGTTCATCAGATTGTTTGAGGATAAACACAGCAGTGGAAAGACTATTTTGGGAATGATGGTAACCTTGATATAAATGCCTGTAACTCCAGCTCTAAGGTGTGCTATGTATGACATTTAGCTTGTGGGTGACCCATCAAGAGCTAGATGTTATTTTCATTGCTATAGTAAGCCTGAATAATACAATTTCAGTCTCTTAGTACTGATAAGAACTAATTTCTTAGAGATATCAGCCAGTAGTCTTAAGAGTACTAATATGATGCCTCAGGATATTGTTCAAAGTTTTGTATCAGCTTACCTGAAACAACGTTAACTTACAAACAGTCTTTCCTCGGTATGTTCCATACCTTAATGTCCTTTCCCTAAGCCTTCTGAAGTTTGCTAGATACCTGTTCCCTCTGCTAAGGTGAGCTCTTTAATGACGTACTTCAGATTTCTGCATGTCAATGTACACATAAGAAAGCAAGAATATGAAACAAAAGTAGTTTAATTAATAATTTTCTTGTGGCAATAATTCTTAAACATTCTAATAATTTTGTACAAAATTTGCTATTTCAGCCACCATGTTGAAAAAGGAAAGAAGTTAAGGCTAGAGTTGATTCATAGTCATGAACTTCTAAATGAGGGGATAAATCTTACCCATGAGTCCTTTAATACTTTCAGAAACCCATCAGAAAGCAGACAGCTGCAGAAGGCAATGCTACCCCATCCCCAAAATGCTCCCCTGCTTGGTGTGCAGCAGAGAAGCATCTACAGTGGGCTTAATCCCTTTGCTTTGAACTTGGGGTCTTCCAGTCACAATGAGATGAAATTTCACAGCATAAGAGTCAGCAGTTCCAGCATGCTGAACAAAGATCAAAGAACAAGAAAATGATCCCAGTCCTGATACAGGTTTCATTCGTTGGGACTGGCAGGTTGCAGTGGGAAAAATGAACATTGACATCAGAATCAAACTAGAGTGAGCAGTAAAGATGGACAAACCAGACTGCTCTCATTACTCACCGCTGTATGTAGGCACAGGCAGACATGGAAATACTGGTTTCACTTCTGAGTTTTATTCTGTGTTTTCATCCTGTGAGGGTAACACTCACAGAAATTCTCTAACAATTAAAAAATTAGTGCTTCTAAAGTGCTATTGTCCTGGTGTGTGCTGGAACAAAGCAAATTCTGTTCAGCAGTTTTGCTTTTCAGCTGTTTCTTCTAAGTAACTGCACTTTCTGAAGATACCCACATAGACAGTGGCTGCTTCCATCAGTGATAACACTTCATGTTTATAGTTACTACCAAGAATTGGGGTGCAGAAAGGCTCTTGTTTGTGCTTGCTCCTATGGAGACCAAGGTCACCATTAAATTTTGTCTACCATGCTGGCAGTAAAGAAAGTAAGAGGTGGGGAGGAGTGGCCAGGACAGGTGACCCTAAACTGACCAACAAGGTATTCCATTCCATTCCATATACTTCATGTTTGGTGTAAAGCTGAGAGATCACAAGGGTTTAGCTGTCTTGTTCCGTGGTTAGTGTCTGAGGAGGGCTCTATCTTTTCTGCCTTCAGTACTGATCCACGAGTTCCAGTATTCTGAATCCAATTCCTACCTAATCCTGAGCCCAGTCTGAGACTTCATCAGTGCCTGCCCATAGCATCAGTGGTGAAAGTGAAGTAACTGCCATCAGAAAGATTGGATTCAATTTTGACTTTATATGTATTTGTCTCTATTTAATTTAACTGCTGTTATTACTTTTGTTAAAGTTTTCCAGTCAAGTTTCTCTCCCTTACTCCCTTTCTCTTTCCTGTGCAAAGGGAGAAGGGTTAAAAGAGAATGCCTGTCACTTGTTTAGTGGCCAGCCCAGCCCTAACCCTTGACAGCTATACAGATGTAAAAACTGACTATGATTTCTGTAATGCCTTCAGTATCTGAGGAAGCAGAAACTTCAAGGACTCCAGCCGTCTTAAGGGTTTTCTAAATGCTGGTAACAACCAAATACCTTTGCTACTGTGCAAAGTCATAGGCAAGATGAGAAGCAATCTGTCCTGACAAACACTACAAAGCCATTAGTCTTGCTTTAGCTGCTTCCCTAAGTCGGTGAATTGCAGCTCTGGACCCCACTTGTGGATTAAACACAGAAGCAAATAAAAGAAATTTAGAAACATAATATCTTGTCCCTTTGTTATACATAACAGGAAAACAAGACCCCATTGTGCCTTCTTAATATATTCCCCTTAATTGCTATATTGCATAACATGAAAATGTGGTTCTCTGAAGCCTGCTTGAAACCCATGCAATTATAATTTCAAAAGTGTAATGCATTCATTTACAGCACATTCTATTAATGTGCTCTTTTTCAGTGTGATACTTACAGCAGAATGGGTATCCAAATGAGAATAGCTGTTGCCAAACACCATACAAAATAAGCTCAAATTTGCCTCAGTAAAAATATATCTGAAGAGAAAAATATTAGAAATCTACAAATACTGGAACAGGTTGTCCAGGAAGGTTGTGGCTGCTCCCTCACTGGAGATATTCAAGGCCAGGCTGGATGAGGCCTTGAGCAACCTGTTCTAGTGGGAGGTGTCCCCGCCTATGGCGAGGGGTTGGAACTGGATGATCTTTGAGGTGCCTTCCAACCTAAACCATTCTATGATTCTGTAATATACTTGTGTGTGCAGTTTTGTTTCTATATGTCTCTATACTGGTGCATGAAGAAACAAACTTGCACACACAAAAGATTGCCAAAGAAAGAGTATTTATAATTTGGAAGAAAAACTTCTCAAAATAAGACTTCATTAAAGAGAAGATGAAATCCAAATAGACTTGGACATTTGATTTAAAAAATACATGTTTCAAGAAAATAATAATTTTAGAATGCACTCACCATTACAATCTATAGGTGACATTTTTTTTTAATGGAATTTGACCATAAAACATTTATTTTATACCTTCTGAATTTTCAGAGACTAATATATGCTATAATTTCTATATTATTATGTTTACCCAACATTTCTAAATATTTTCCAGAGAACACGTACATCAATCTAACATTTTTATAATTTGCCATTGATTTTATTTGAAAATAAGAGGATGTTTGTGATTATAGTGGCAAGAAAAACATATAACACATCCCTACAATGAACAGGCCCATGGTCACTGCTTTGTCAGGAATATATTCTGACCTGGGTTGCTACACTATTAACTGCATAATATACCTACTTTAGTAAGGTAACACTTTTGAAAATGCAGTTAGCTGGGGAGGAATCATATATGAAGAAAATTAAATCAATCAGAAATTTATTGTGGATTGCAAGTTTTAATGAGTCTTTTGTGAAGCAGCAAGGACATCACATAATATGGGTTTGGTACTGCCAAAAGTAAGCCATTAGCTTTGTCATAGCTTAGTATTCAGATATCAAGACTCAGCCCAAATTTTCTAGAGGGCTCAACACCTTTTTGTTTAGCAATAAGTGCAAAAAAACTGTAAGGGGCAGTTAGAGGCCAGGATGGTTATATATTAAGTGATGATTCTGGACAGGGACTTGGTCAGGCTGGAAAGGTGGGTCCAGGCCAACCTCATGAAATTCAACAAGGCCAAGGGTAAGGTCCTGCAGATGGATCAGTGCAATCCCAAGCACAAATCCAGGCTGGGTGGTGAATAGCTGGAGAGCAGCTCTCAGGAAAAGGACCTGGGCGTCTGGGTGGATGAGAAGCTCAACATGAGCCTGCAGTGTGCACACGCGGCTCAGACAGCCAACTGTGTCCTGGGCTGCATTAAGAGAGGCATTACCAGCAGGGCAAGGGAGGTGATTCTCCCCCTTTACTCTGCTCTTGTCAGACCCCACCTAGAGTACTGTGTGCAGTTCTGGAGCCCCCAGCACAAGAAGGACATGGAACTGTTGGAGACAGTCCAGAGGAGGTCCATGAAGATGATTATAAGGCTGGAGCACCTCTGCTATGAGGACAGGTTGTGAGAGTTGGGGCTCTTCAGCCTGGAGAAGAGAAGGCTTCAAGGACACCTTATAGTATCCTTCCAGTATCTGAAGGGGGCCTCCAGGAAGGCTGGGAAGGGACTATTCACAATGTCTTGTAATGGCAGGAAGAGAGGTAATGGGTTTAAACTGGAAGAGGGGAGATTTTAAACCAGATTTTAGGAAGACGTTCTTTACAGTGAGGGTAGTGAAACACTGGAATGGGTTGCCCAGAGAGGTTGTCGCTGCTCCCTCCCTGGAGGTGTTGAAGGTCAGGTTGGACGAGGCCTTGAGCAACCTGTTCTAGTGGGAGGTGTACCTGCCTATGGTGAGAGGTTGGAACTGGATGATCTTTGAGGTCCCTTCCAACCTAAACCATTCTATGATTCTATAAACTTTTATTTTCTTGTAGCATAATGCTGAGGCTGTAGTGATATAGTTTAAGTTAAAGTGTTATACTTACCAAAGCTTGCAAACATTATTCAACAGTGACTGAAAGACCGTGCAAGAACACAAATACCTTAGAATGATTCTGGATGCCCCAGTATAAAGATTATGGTCCTGCTGATGAAGAACCTAGACAGAAGATGCAAACTGTGTTGCAAGCTCTCATGTGCTCCATGACATGAGAGTTTGAGCAGCACTAACAGTGGGGTGCAAAGGGATATCAGTGATCAAAAAATCACATAACTAGCTCCTAAAAACATAATTTGAAGTAATAAGAACATTTTGCTAGTAATTGGGCAATTTGTGCTATGACTTTTAGCATTCCTGTACCTTAAATAATAATTTATTTACTTCCTTTTTATTAAAATGCTAAGTTTGTGGCCTGCGTAAGAGATGCATTTCTGTGTCCTGATAATTCATATGAGATGTAGTGTTTGAAGTCTTTACAGGCTTTAAAGTTTAGAAATTTACATAAGTATTGTTACCAAGACCTGGTTTAATGTCCACTGAAATTTCTGTGACTTAGTTCAATGTGAGAGTACTTAGGCATTTTTTCAACTGCAGTTAATAGTGATAATTGGTACATTTGTCTGATTAAAACCTCAGTTATCAAGACAAACAAGAAAATGTCACAAATAAAGGTAACTGTTATGTGCTGGATATGTTGCCAATGCTGACTGTGTGATGCCTTCCAAGTATTCAAAGCTTGTATACATATTCTTGCAAACAGCAAAGACTACCCACAATTAAATTGCTTTTCATTATGAAATGGTGTTATTGTAAGAGTTGCTGGAACTTTATAAATATACTAAATGAAATTATTTTCCAATTTCATCAAACATAAAAGATGCTTATAGTGTAACATGTTAAATGGCTGACACATACCGTTTTGCAGACCAAGTGATTCACCCCTTGTTTGATGGTTTCAGGTTCAAAGGCCAAAGCTACTCAGAAGAAGAACACATAATAGAGATACAGAAATGTGAGCAGAGAATCCTTGTTTACATTGCTATATGAAGGCCATTCAATACATCAGAATATAAGACTCAAAAGAGAAACAAAATTAAAACCAAATTCACAGAAAGATAACCTAAGACTTTTTCTGTCATTACAGCCCCTTAGTCTTTTCTATGATAAGCGTTCTGGTTTATTCTCTTCTGAGACATGATCTAAGGCTCAAGCCTACAGTGCTCAAGGAAAAACAAAGAAACAAACAAAGAAAAAACCCATTAAAAAAAAAAAAACAACCCAAAAAAAAACCCACCCAACCAACTGTAAAGGGTTAAGCCCAAGCCCACCTGGGACCCCCTGCCTCTTCCCAAGAGATGGTTTGACCCTTACCCAGGTGGGTCCCTCCTCACAAGAGATGGTTTGACCCCTTTACCCAGGTGTCATGGTTAGCCACTCCCATTTCCTGCTAGGGTCTTGACTATAAAAAGGGAGGTGCCGATTTTCTCTCTTTCTCTCTTCCCTCTTCACCTCGCTGCTGGAGGCTGTGCCTGCCGTTCCTCCACCGCCAATCCACGTGCTCAACAACCCACCGTGTGGAAACTGCCATTAGCCTTTTCTCTCATCTGGAACGGGGACTGTTTCTTTGCATTTAAGAACTGTTCCTGCATCCTGCTTTTCTTCAGCACCACCAAACCACCGAATCTCGGCTTTGGACTAAAATCCCCTGCCGCGGTTGTATTTTTTTTCCTTTCCCACCTTCTCCCTCGTTTTCTGTATCCCCTCCCTCGCTTCCACATCGTTGCATTTTCGTTTTCCCCTTTCTCCCACCTTCTGTAAAACAAAACCCCTCTCCCTTTTATTTATTGTTAAAAGTTTTTCTTTATACTCTTTTCACTTCCAGATCGCTTTGAGTTTTTATTGGGCTTTTGGGCTCGGGGTAGCTAGCTTTAAACCAATACACCAACCAAGACTCCAAACAATAAAAAATCAGCAGAAAATGGTAACTTTAAATTAAATTAACAAATTAACTCTTTATGCTGGTCAAGAATTGTGCAGTTCTTAGCCTAAATATAAAACCTATTCTAACATGGATTTAGTTGCTTGCCTTCCAAAACTCCTGCAAAGATGTGATTTTAATCACATCTCATTGCTAGAACACCTGAGTTATAATGAAGTCTTGTGGTGAAAAAATCTTAAGAAGAGCAATGTGATTAAAACAAAAGGAAAATCTAGACAGGGGAGATAGTAGGTATTCCAAACCAAGTAATAGTGAGTGTATGATATATATTTTTTAACAATATTTTTCTTAAAAAATCATTAGATCATATCTTAGGAGTTGTGCAACTTTATGGAAGGAAAATAATGCAGGATAAATCTAAAGAAATGAATAGTTTAGAAAATGTGTCAGATTTGTTCTATCACTGATACCTTTTTTCACTATGTGCAGCTAGAAGTCTCAACATAACTATTAGGTTACTGTTAATGGAGGATAATGTTTTAAAACAAATTATTCATTCCAAGTACATTACATTCCAGTGCTGAAATGTTAAATCACATAAAACTGAAAAAGACAGCATGTCTTGTTCCACCACCTGTGAGAAAAAGAAATAAAATTTAATTAGATGTCTTCTGTAGGCGTCTCTAGTAATAAATCAGACACTGCTTATTAATCCACAGTAAGCAATATCATCTGGCTAGGAAAAACAAAAATACCTTAAAAAACCCCAAAGCTATATGTACAAAAGAACAGAAAGCAATTTTAGCTGTATGTGAAGAAAGAACTGTCTTGAAATTCTATGCGCAGGAATGCTCAGTAGAATCCAGATCACTCCCCCCCAAAAAAATTGTTTCCAGGAAAAATACACAAAAGAGTACCATTGTTGGGATCAGTTTCCCATCTTGCTTGCTCTTTACTTCATGAGACTGTAACATTACTCAGTCTGTGGTGTCTAAGGGAATGACTTTCTCATGGTGGCCCAAATCACCACCTATGTTTTGGCTTTTGGTGGAATGTCCTGTCTATCCACCTGCCTATGCAGCTGGTGTTCTGAGATTTTGAAAATAGTTTGTGCTTATGATAGAACCAAAGAGATATCTCTCAAACTGTGCACTCTGAGAGCTGATGACAAGGTCAGGGTTCTGAACCATGTACTTTCTGTGTCTTCCAGTCTCACTAAGACTGCAAGATGTGTCACTCTGTACTATGTCTGCCTCCTGGCCTATATACTAGCAGTTATAATATTCGCCTTTTCCCGTTTGTTTGTTTGACAAAATATTTGGAATTCATTCTTTGTCC
This sequence comes from Psilopogon haemacephalus, assembly GCA_013396835.1. NCBI lineage: Eukaryota > Metazoa > Chordata > Aves > Piciformes > Megalaimidae > Psilopogon > Psilopogon haemacephalus. Next base: position 205,216 of record VWZI01008431.1, on the reverse strand, counting down.
TCAGGACAACTCCTGAATAAAATAGCTAGTTAAGTTCTCTTAACCTTCATATTAGGGCCACAAACTTCAGCTGTTGTCACAAACAGACAAGGACATAAGAAAAGGAACACACAGGGGCAACTAAAATAGCAAAGAGGCAGAGAGGATGGAGTTTCCTTATGAGGAGATGCCAGATAAGTCTTCAGGGTGTGTAACTGAGATTTTAAAAATTTTGAGGCGTTAATATGAATATATAACTTGCTCACAATCCTTAAACAATGTATCTAGAGGGCACTCTTTGGAGCTGGTAGCACTCGAGGTTAAATGAGATTGAAAGCTACATTTTCACTCGGTGCCGGTTGAACTTCTTGAATTCATTGGGACAGGAGGTTGTGAAGGCAGAGAATATCTGTAGATGCAGAAAACGATCAGAAAGGTAATGACTCATGGATCTCTAAACAGATACTAAGATGTATACCTTCCAATAATCCTAATACAGTGCTGGAGAAATTATGAAATAAATTCCTTAAAGACAACATCTAGGTTCGTCTGCTTTTTCTATCTCATTTTGTCTTGTTAATGCAGTTCATGTTTGTAGTGGGTTTGCAGTGACCTGCCCCCCCACCTTTTAAAACCCCGGCTAAAACTCAGAAAAACACACTGGAAGTTAATAAATGAAGCTTTATATTTACAGCAATGCAAATATGCAAGCAAATATTTACAAGATATAAGAGATATTTACAGAAATATACAGTAAAAAAGGGTAATACACACCACACCCCTCCTGGAGACCAAAATCCCCAAGAGAGGATAATCAAACCCCCCTACCACCTTTCCCCCATTTCCCAGCCTTATCTCACCACCTCAGATGCTGCAGATAAGCTGAAGATCAGAGGGATTTAGTGGTAGGAGAAGAAATTAGTTGTTTTAGTGATTTAACTCTGAATTAGTTCAAAGGCATAGAGACAAAGGAAAAAAGCTGCCGGAGCTAGCACAGACCCAAGCCAGACTGGCCCTCTGCGAGCACACTGCCTATCTCATGTTTTGAGAACATTCTCAAAATTTTTTTTTTTCTCTGTCTCAGTGAAACTCGGTGAAGTGACACTGTAGGTTTAACTCTCTCTCAGCTAATAGTCTAATTTCTCACTCAAATTCTCTAATTAGCTCAAACCAACACAATGTTGAAGATAATGCATTACTTTAGATAGAATTTGTCATGTACATAGAGAATTATTTTGCATTATCTAATCAATTCGCTGCTTTTGATCCATATGCTTTGTTAATGAACTGTAAATTTTCTTTTAAAAAATCAGGTATATTATTTTGTTATAAGAAACTAAATATAGCTATTTCAATATTCATTTCCAATATAATAGATTAGTGGAGGTTATAATTACTGTAACAGAAAAGTGGCATTGATTACCTATATTGGTGCTTTAAAAATATTATTTTGCCTTGTTATTTTTGTAGATTGAAATTCTTATACCGAAATTGATTTTGATAAAGGTATTCTTAGTTTATATTTTTAAAAAAGCTAGTAGCAATATAATTAATAACCTTAGAGCACTCTTGCCTGATGAATATTTCAACTTCACTACAATAATTTCCCAAGCACTTTGATGATGTTATGTAACCATCTTGTCTCTAGCAATCATCCTCTCCATTTATACCAGAAATAAAGGAATCCTTCAGCTTTATATAATCTTCATAATAAGTTCCCATTTCATTGCTCTATCAAAATACACTCCAGCATCATCATGAGCAGTTTCAGACTTTACCTGAAATCTCTTCATGCACATTGTCACTCTTGCTTTGGTGCACGCATAATTTTCACCTAAAAGCACCTCCCAACCCCATTTGCTGTCATTTTTCCAATACTGAGTTTAAAGATGACGGATTATCTTTTTGAAAGTAAAATAAAATAAAATAAACACTTAAGTTTCCTTAAAATTCTGGTGATATCACAGAGTATGTTGGGCAATATTAAGAATCTTTCAACCTATCTTAGCTGGAATACATCATCTCCCAAATACATACAAGGAAGTGCTGCATTTTCATTCATTTCCTCATTATACTGAGGCATTGGATTCACTTGTGTTTGTCTTTGTTTGGATATGATAATATGCAAATGGCTGTATTTACAGAGAATATATTGTGTTCTTTGTAAAGAAGTGTCCCACCAAGAGGAGTTTACATTTCAGTGTTGTGAGATGATATAGAAGAAACAAGAAAGCAGAGCCTAATGGGCAATGAGGCCAAAGGACAGAGAGAAATGCAATAAGACAGGTGGTAGCATACTGAGCACCCATGGAGAGACTGTTTGCCCAGCCTGGATTAAAGGACTTGTTCTAGGAGGTCATCACATCTATCCTAGAAATAAAAAGCAAATTATGAAAGTAACACTGAGATGAAAGTAATCAGAGCACATGTGCATAGAGAAAGAAAGCAGAGATTTAAGCAGGGGCAATAACAACTCAAGGCCTGAGGGTGATTATAAAATGTTTGAGATGCTAAAGCCTAAGCCAAGAATCTTGATGGAAAATAGTTACAGGAGTAGGAGAGAAAGTAGTAAATCATGGTACCTTGACATACAGGAAAGAATGAAGTTGGTTGGAGACAAGGGGTTCCAAGGTGAAAAACATGTCCAAGTGGTAGCACCAGAGATGTGTGGGCCACTGCTGGGTGAGAGGCAGGGAGGTGGGACCCCTTGCATTTCTCTCAGGGGCAATGCACTTCTCTTTAGTGAGGTCTCCATATAGGACAAGGTACATCAAGGAAAGGAAAAGAGCATACAGGCAGACAGTCACAGAACTTTGATGAGGTCTGAACTGGGGGCCTTGGTTAAGTCTGGTCTGAGAAAGAAGCAATGTGTGGTGAAATAAATTGAAAGATAAGACAAAAATAGAAAATAAAAAAATCACAAAGGTAGGAATAAAAGTTCAGGGTGGGGGGAAAACTGTCTTAAAATTTTTCTATGGATTTGCTACAGCTTCTGGAAAACATTCTCACCGTGCTGGGAGTGGCTTTATATATCATCCCCAAAATAAACAATCCAAACATTTTAGGGTAAAACAGAGATGTCATCAGTAAGTTCAAGGAGAAAGTAATATAAATGCATTAGTGATACCTACTTTATGTGAGATATAGTGTGTGAGGTGAAGATGAGAGAGAACCTGTTATGGTATCTAGGACATGTATGATGCTTTTATGGCACCAAGCAAGAAAAGTGTGTCAGTAATGACTGTGTAATTGTACCATCTAAGCATTTTACAGTTATTTTTAGGAAAATGTAAAGGCTTAATTTGTAAAGGGTCACACTGTGACAAAGAAATCAAGCTAGCAGCAGGAATATCACTTTAATCCCATAGATAGCTACCAGTCACATAACAGGTATCTAACAATTACACCTCTGTCTATGTCTACTCTGTCACTTTTTTGAGCAGTTTCCAGCTCAATTGAGTTTTTTTTTAGCCTTTCTCATTATTTTGTACTCCTGATAATTCAGCAGAAGTGAAAAAAAAAAAACTGAAAATATTTAAATAAGGATTATTGAATCTTCCTAGATTTATCATTTCATAGCAAGCCACCTGCATTTTCTAGCTATTTCTTTCACTTCTTGTCTCTGTAGCTTAAATGGAGATAAGAATTCTAGTTTAAACAAAGTCTAGACTCCAGCACTGCCTGATTTCACGGCTACTTTACTTTGGTCCCATCACAGGCTGCAGGGATAAAGGCATCTTCACCAGAAGGATATTGAAAAGATATTTGTATTTGTATAGAGTCAGACTACAACTTGCATCAAAACCTCTTCAGTAAAGAATAAATGAAAAGACACTGTCATAGGTGATTCACTTAGGGGCAGCAGAAGGCTCTATATGTAGACTTGTGGTTCAGCAGTTACCCATCCCCCCACACTTTGAAATAACCCAGGCTAGACTCAGTTGGCTGGAAGTTAATAAAAGAAGCTTTATATTTACAGCTTTGCACAATATACAAGCAGATATTTACAGTATATAACAAATATTTACATAGATATATACAGTAAAAGGTAATACAGAAATACCACACCCCTCCCAGAGATCAGAATCCCTAAGCGGGAGTTCTAACCACCCTACCACCTTCCCCCCTTCCCAGTCTTATCTCACCATCTGTCTTATGCACCAGATAAGTGAAGGTAGATCAACCGGGGGGATTAGCAGCAGGAAAGATGTTAGTGAAATTTTTCACATCCAGCTAAGAAAGCAGAGAGACATGCGGCAGCCAGAGTAGCTCAAGCAGCTCTGTCTTATCTATGTTTGGGCTACAACTGTTAAATATTTTCTTCTTTTTCAGTAAACCTATGAGTGAGTAGAACCATCAGCATTTTCCTTTCTCAGCCTATAGTCTAATTTCTTATTAAAATCCTCCAATTAGTTCAAACCAGCACAAGACTGGACCCTTTACTTAGGGAAGTTTTCTGTCTCCCTTGGGCCTGGGTTAGTGATGTCAGAAGAAAGCTTCCTTCCCTAGTATGGCCTCACAGATTACTATCTACTGTTGATCTTTTAACATCAGATTGTGACTTGTAACTTACAAAATAGTATTTCGCGATGTCAGAAGAAAACTTCCTTCCCTAGTATGGCCACACAAGTTACTATCTACTGTTGATCTTTTAACATCAGATTGTGACTTGTAACTGACAAAATAATATTCCCTATGTATTTTCACTTCTGTTAGAAAGACTTTTTTTTTCTTTTTTTGTTTTTCTTTTTCTGTAGGAACACCTGAAAAACTTGACACGGGTTTACATAGAATATAAAGCCACCTGTATATATTCTTTGTAAAAGTAAGCTTTTTGCTTACCATTTAATATGGTAGCATATTAAGATGATGTTAGATAAAAATATTTCCTCAATTATGGCTACATCATACTTCAGACAGAAGCTACCGAAGGACTGAAGAGCTGGATTATGTCAGCAAAAGGGAACAGAAGTTCTTGATGTTATCTTGATGCATCTTCATTTTTGAGAGAGACTCAGTTAAATAAAAGTGCATTGATCTCCAGCCACTGAATTTTTTTATAAGGTTACCAAACACAGCAGAGCTTCTCTTCATTAGCTGAGAGAGTATGAATAAAGAGCTAAACAAAGTCATCTCCTGGTAAAGGCTAAAGTTGCCTGCTCTCTAAATTATCTGTTATGTTGAATATTTCATAATACCAACATTCCTTTAGGAAATTTCTTACAGTACAGAATGGATTGTTGTGAATGTAAGCTACTGCAAAAGGCATCCTTTCTGTATAAAGTATCTGAAAGGAGTTCAGAACACCACCAAATTCATCATTTTTATGTGTTTTACAGAATGCAGCAGAACAAAATCGCATACATGCATCATATAGACATGATTCTGAATGTATAATTTGATTTTAGCATTTGAAAGCTGATATTGTGATCATCTTTTCTCATTCATATCCTACATAGGTTTTCAGAAAAAGAACCACGTGGAAGCCATGAAATAAATGCCACAGAATTATGTAGAAGGGATTTGTAAGCAAAAGAGCACAAACAATTTTAATACAGTAAAAGAGTTGACTAAGGTGATTTCTTTTCTGCTGATATCTGTCAACACCAGATATGTAGAGATTCACGCTGTGCAGTATTACTGTCAATATTTATCAAGAGGGGACATGTAGGAATTTTTTTTTAGGTTTTGCTTAGAGTGCTGAAAGAATGGTGCATGGAGATGTCTTGACTTTAGTGGGACAGAATGCAACTGAGCTGATGTAAAACTGCTGCTAGAGCACGGATAGATAATTGCTGAAGGTCTCAAGAGACATAAAGAGCAGAAACTTGGCAGATGTTTTACATTAGAGATAACTAGTGTCTAGAAGTAAAGCAGTGTGAAGTAAAAAGAATGTAAGCTTTGCCTGAATAAGATGTTTTGTCCTGATAAAGTGTTGCTACCCAATTGCTTGCTGTACACAGTTGCACTAACCAATTATTATTAGACACACTGTAAAAGTTCTGATTTTTAGAATATATAAGCTGGTGCTTTGCATGCAATAAATGGACACTTTACTTGTATCAAGTAGCGTCTCATCTCTCTAGCGCTGTCAACAACACTCTTGGATTACAAAGACTCACAGTGTTATATCAGTCCTAGATAAAACAGCAGTGTAATAACTAACTAATTGAAGATATTTTATGAAAAACATATCTTGTAAAATAAAACTTACTCCACAGCTGGCAATTATTTGTTTGTCTGAAAAACAGAAATGAAAGTAGTCAGACACCTGAAAAACACTGACTTAGTAAACCATGATATTGTGCTACAGAATTGGCACATGTGCTGTATTTAAGAACAGATTACACAATCCCTGGTGTACCTGTGGATGACATGATCACATCAATCTCAAAAAGGAGATTTTCAAGAAGACTATTTTAAGTCTTGATTTTATCCAATATTGTCAATAGTGATATGGAAGCTAATACAAAAATCACAACTGATGCACAGATGGTAAAAACTCATATAATAATGAAAAAGAATGAACACTATCTTATGTTGTTTGTATTAATACTTTGGAAATCTGAATCTTTTGGTAAACAGATTCATTCAGACTCATTTTAGCATCACTTTCTATGGCTGCTTTAGAATCAGGAAGCAAAAAATAATTGTGCATCTTCACATTTGTGTGTACATAGTCAGGCAACCATATATACATAAGTGCAGTTTATACCAGATTTCTGTTTACTTGTGATTCACTTGGAAGTATCAGACAGTATTAGAGCTACTCTGACATTATATAGGGAGAACTTTGTAGCCCTTTTAATAATGTCCATACCTTTATCACATTTATTCTGATTCATCACTGATTCAGCTGCGTTCACACACTCAGTAGTCAAGTTCTTCATTGTTTATGGGCAGGATGTGGAAGGGTTCTTTTGTATGGTATAACCTAAACTGGCCATGTGTGTCATGTTAGGAAGCAAATCAGATAAAAATTTGTAAGAACATAATAACTGTAAAAAACCCCAAAATTACTCTAAATTGCTCTAGCAGAAGCTGCTCTAAGGAAATCTACAAAGAAACAAATGCCTTGTTCTATATCTTCCTCTAAAAATAGAAAACTGCTGAAAGACTTGATTTGCCATTCCAAAAAAAAAGGACTTTCCAGATTGCCATCATTCACAACTCTACCAAAATACCAGTAAGCAAACTGGTATTTGGAATTCACTTTCTATGAAAAGATTAATTTCCAAAAATTGAATCAGTCTTACTTTACTCTACTAATACATACAATTTCTTTCATATAAATCTTGACTTGGACTGGATCGTGTAAAGAATGGGACTCTTAAGAATTAAGCTAGTTGTCACCAAACTTCATGCATACAACTAGTACAGACAAACCAATATGTGCACTGTAGAAGTAACACAGAAAGATCTCCCTCCAGTGACCAATAAACTCATGCTTCTCTTACAAGCATACACAAATGTTGCATTTCATTTTGTGAAAAACTGTCACTGACTGAACAAAATTCATAGGTACTTTCCCATCCTCAGCACTTGAATTCTTAGGTTTGCAATGTTAGGTATACTTTACCAACTTTCAAGCTTGTAGCAAGAAAACTATTTCCAGCTTATAGAGTAGGTGCCTCATCTCTGCAAAGTTCTAAATTTAGACTGGTACAAGTATATGGGAAAACAAACCAAGAATTAGAAAAATCATACAGATCTGCAGGTGAAGTTAAAACCACAGAACTCTCTGAACAATATTCTCATTTTTCATACAAATGTCCAGTGTATAACTGAATCTGTCTGAAGATAAAATTATACAAGACACGGGAATTTATTAGTTAGATATGTAGTCAGACAACAGAATCACAGAATCATAGAATGGTCTAGGTTGGAAGAGACCTCAAAGATCATCCAGTTCCAACCCCCTGCCACAGGCAGGGACACCTCCCACTAGATCAGGATGCTCAAGACCTCATCCAGCCTGGCCTTGAACACATCCAGGGAGGGAGCAGCCACAACCTCCCTGGGCAACCTGTTCCAGTGCCTCACCACCCTCACTGTGAAGAATTTCTTCCTAACATCCCGTTCAAATCTCCCCTCCACCAATTTGAACCCATCCCCCCTTGTCCTGTCATTACAAGACCTTGTGAACAGTCTCTCCCCAGCCCTCCTGTAGGCCCCCCTCAGATAGGCTGCTATAAGGTCTCCCCGAAGCCTTCTCTTCTCCAGGCTGAAAAGCCCCAACTCTTTCAGCCTATCCTCATAGCAGAGGTGCTCCAGCCCTATGATCATCTTCGTGGCCCTCCTCTGGACTCTCTCCAACAGTTCCATGTCCTTCTTGTGCTGGGGGCTCCAGAACTGCACACAGTACTCTAGGTGGGGTCTGACAAGAGCAGAGTAAAGGGGGAGAATCCCCTCCCTTGCCCTGCTGGTGATGCCTCTCTTAATGCAGCCCAGGACACGGCTGGCTGTCTGAGCCACGTGTGCACACTGCAGGCTCATGTTGAGCTTCTCATCCACCCAGACCCCCAGGTCCTTTTCCTGAGAGCTGCTCTCCAGCCACTCACCACCCAGCCTGTATTTGTGCTTGGGATTGCAGCGCCCCAGGTGCAGGACCTTACACTTTGCCTTGTTAAATGTCATGAGGTTAGCCTGGGCCCACCTCTCCAGCCTGTCCAGGTCCCTCTGGATGGCATCCCTGCCCTCCAGCAAGTCAGCTGTGCCACACAGCTTGGTGTCATCTGCAAACTTGCTGAGGGTGCATTGTGAAAAATTATGCTGCTGCTAACTCAAGTTAATGACCTGTAGTTCAAATGACTCAAGCACAATCTTCTGAAAACAGTTTGCATAGATTATGTCAAAAGGTCCAATGACAGGCAGAATGCACATAGTAAACATGTAACCAGGATATTTATTTTATTAATCAAATAAAAATACTTAGCAAATCAGCAAATGTATAAGGCAATTTTATGTGCAGTATAGAAATGAAGCCACAGTGAGTGACTTTGGAAGTCTAACAGTTGCAGAGCAGGCACTGCCTACTATTGTATAAAGTGATGTTCTCTGCAGCTTGCTGGACTTCCTGGAGCTTAGGTTCCCTGGATTGTTTTGTACAAAATATTGGTATTCAGTCAAGTTTTTGGCTTTGGAGAAAATGCCAAGTTCCAAGTTCTTCTTATCACAAGATAAGTTTGCTAGTACCTTCTGCAAACTAAGGGACACCTATCCATGAGTCCAGGCAAGCCAGCATTGCTCAATAGCTTGATGATCATATCTTTACAGCACTAGACTTCTTGTTTCCAGAAAAGTCTGTATTGTTCTAGATGTACTGCACTACTGTCACAAATCTCTACACATTCTATACATATTCAAGTATGACATGGAGTGAAAAAGGGACAAAAAGGATAGAGAGAACCATTAAAGAATTTTCTAGTATTTTGAAGACAAAGCTTAAAGTCCAGATAATATTTTTTCCTGAACCATATTAATTATGTTATTATACACCAGTTTCAGAGGATTCTTTCCATAAAAGTTTTATCTTTCCACAAATAGTTCACCAAATCTTTGGGATTTCATTGGATAGAAGTTGCCTTTAGGCAGTTAGGAGGTTAATGAATTCAAGTCAAGTCTGATTTTGACCTCCTGATTCGTTTTCAAATCAAGCAGGAGTCATTCTAGTGAGAACATTGTTCGTAAAGGATTCATTGCAATGTTAGGTTACAGACTACAATCGTTGGTGGCTGTCTTGTGATTCACAGCAATTAGAAGTCTGTATCAGAAAACACAAAGGGGTTTAAGTTCATATACTCATTATGTAAATATTATATTAGTATTTCAACATTAAAAATAATCTGTCAGATAACTGCAGCACAGAGGAAGAAGGATGAAAACCTGGGATAGCATTAGATGTAAAACTGACATTTTTCTACACAAAAAATCAAGAACAAAAAGATAAATTTTAAACAATTATATTTTGCACAATAATAAAAATATTTCAAGTTTAATTGTATTTTACTCTGTCAAAAATTACACATGTTGCTGTAATATTAGTGGTTTGAGTATTTTCTCAGATTAGAATTTTCACAAAGACCTAAAGGCACTTGAGATAAAGGTTAATTGGATTTAGGTGTCTAGGTACTTTGAAAATCCCATTAGGTTGCTCTGTGTAATCTTTAACAACCTTTGAAAAATAATTTTCTTCATAGTGAATTGATAGAAAGTTGAGGAAATGTAGAGTTGAGAGGAATCTCATAGGCCTTCTGGTTGCAAACTTGTGTTTTGCTCTCTGGTGGCCAAATTTATGATGATATATTGTTCTGCTTTGGGGGCAGTAGTTAGTTTTCTTTATAATGGCTAATTTTGGGTTATGTTCTGGATTTTTTTTTTTTTTATGAAGTTGATAATACAGGGATGTTTCCTTTATTGCTGAGCCCTGCTCATGCAGAGACAAGCTCTTTTCTACTTCTCACACCACTCCGCCACTGGATAGATTTGCAGTTCACAAGAAGGTGGGAGAAGCTGACCCCAACTGACCAAAGGGATATTCCATAACATATGATGTCATGTTCAGCATATAGATCTGGGGGAAGAAGAAGGAAGGCAGGGACATTTGAAGTTATGACACAGTTATATGTGGCAAAGCCAAGTTGTTATGGAGATGGCTGCCAATGGGAGTGGTAAATTAATTGCTTGGTTTGTTTTGATCGTGTACATGGCTTTTACTTTTTTTTCCCAAATTGTCTTTATTTGAATCCACATGTTCTCTGACTTTTACTCTTCCAGTTGTCTTCCCTATTCCACTGGGGGAGAATGAGTGAGTGGCTGCATGGGGCTGAGTTGACAGCTGAAGTTAGGCCATAATATATAAAATATGAGTGAAAGGTCCAGAATATTAGGTGTAAAGACAATGCATAATTGTCATCAGTTTGGCTCTCCATAGATATGTGTGTATAATAACTTCATGTCTGGGGAGTGCAACTGGTTACATTAGGAAAAGAAATTAATTCAAAGGAATTAAGGAATCATGCAGGAAGATTCTCCATCCAGTTTCACTTGTATTCATTTTCCCAAATTCTTGAGTCTAGATTCAGTAAGTATTATTTATATTCATTAGGGTATGAGACTACACTCTTAATAAGAGGAGCCTGCTTTCAGCAGTTCTTCAGATATATGCATTATGTGTATGCTGTGGGGGTTTGTTTTTGGCTTTTTGTGGATTTTTTTTCCCCCTTGACATGTATCAAACGTTTAAAGAGAAAATTAACCTTTAAAACATGAATAGCTCCACTTTAATAAAACATTTTATTCCAGGGAACAAATCTGCTCAATATGAAAAATGTATACTTTTACAACATGGATTGTACCACGGTTTTCAGCTACATTTACTGAGCCATTTTTATTGACTTCTGTAGAGTAACATCCATTTATGTCAACTGAAAATATGCCCTATAATCTGTCTTCATTTTTATACTGGTTATCTGTCTTACTGATATTAGTTTTTCTTCTGCATTTATATGGAAATGTAGATGATAAATAATTTAAATCATAATATTTCCATGAAAACTGAGTGGTGGAGCTGCTCTGTTATTGGCTGTAAAACAGCTAACCTTACAACAAAATGTACTGAATAGAAAGAGAAGACTTTCACTCTCAATTTGGTTTATAAAATATCCACTTTTCAGGGAAGGACTGCAACAAAACAATTTTGGGGTAGAGTCAAAAGGTTATCATGTTTATGGATTATCAAGCATCTTAAATTCCAAATGGTCATAAATCTCCTGTGGAAAACTGACAACTCTTTTTTGCACGTTGGATTTTGATAATGGAAAAAACAAGCAAACAAACAAGCAAAAACCAACCAAAAAATGGTAGAAACAAAATTAATTAACTTTCTAAAGAATTGCTTGTCATTTGTTTCTTAAAGAATAGAAATCTCCACATGACACTGAGTAATCCTGAAGTTGGAATATTTGTTACTGCACATTTGATTATTAATAGAAAAATAATTAAAGTTAGTTGTGAATAGAAAAGTGTATTATCTGCATGATTAAGTTTATATGTCTTTTGGTATTGACATGCTTCAGCACAGCACCTGATCACTGCTGTGTTTAATATATGCTATTATGCTTATATTAAGTTTAATATATATGCTATTAAGTATACCTGCTTGTGTTTTTCAATATTTCTGAAGCACTTCATATAAATGCATGCACTGTTTTGTTCATATGTGGGTATATACAGAGCTACGGAAGCTTCTCTCAAACCTAAGGAATTGATAATATAGAAGAAATAATAATGGCCAAGGTAGAGCATAAGATCATGAGATGTAATAGATGGGAGATATGATGTCATTTAATGATGATCCCCTCTTCTACAGTTATTACTTCCCTTCCTCTCATTTTCTTTCTGGAAAGTTACATAAGAACAAGTGGTTACCAAAAATAATGCCTCCAGAAGAGTAGACTCAAAGTAGAATACTTATATCACTTACACGCTTTTGATTTTGTGTTACATAGCACAATCATGAAATTGCCAGCAAGTGGGAAAATGGAGAAAGCATTCAGCTTAGTTTAAGTTCCTGGAAATTATCTTTAGTAAAACTGTGTTTTAGCACCTCAACAGCAACAATGAAATGAGTATGTTTACCTGGATGTGTAACATCAAATGATGTCTAATGAAATTCCACCTCGACAGTAAGGCTTTTGAGATTTTCTCAACATGTGCTATTTCACAAGTTCTGAAAGTTTAGTTTCAGTATTTTTTCTTTATTTTCATTATCTGGATCGTAGAAAATATAATAAACTTGCAGGTAAAATGAAGAGGAAATCAAAGAACACTAGAAAACAAACTTAATTTGCTTAGGAATGAATGATTCTACAGGTAAGGGACAGGAGAAAAATTCATGTTGGTTTAACAGTGTCACTGTATCAGATATTGTGGTATGTAGTTGAAGAGCTAATACATCAAAACATGAACCATCATCTTTCAACTCCATTCAGTATCAGAGCTGAAGCTCACCTGAAGTACTGTTCTTAGGCATGCGCTGCAAGAAGGTACAACACAACCAGTATCCAAAAGTGAGCAAGGCAGATAATCGGGTTCTTGAAACAAAATCTGCATGGAAAAGAACCTTTGAAGGTAACTACCTTGACTCAACATGTGATAATATACAGAGATTTTTAAAACTTTTGGAAATAACTTTTCTACATATCTTTATTGGATTTAAAAAAAAAAATTAAAAATCAATTGCAGAAAGCAAGATTCAAATTAAGCATTAGAAAATGCTTTAAAAAAAAAAGAACTAAATAGGCAATCTCAGAAGATTATCTAAGATTTCATTAGAGATTGGAGGAAAGGTTTGTACAACCAAAGACTGTCTACTTTTTCAACTCTATTAGGCACTTCAGTACACATTACATTTCTCAGAATAGTAGCCTATGATTATATCTTCATAATATTTTGAGTGGGTTTTCATTTTCCCTCATTTGTAAAACTGTTGCGGTCTTATCAGTGGAATTGCTGTAGTGTTTATTTCCTAAATCTAAGAAGAGATGCTTTGAGATATCTGCCTCTGAATGCTTCCAAAACACAACTAAATGAACTGCAAGGAAACTGATCTAGTTTTGAAGTTGAACTATAAAATGACAGAGAGAATCCTTCCAAGTTGATCTTTTCCTATGATTTTATTAATTCTTTTCAATCTGGGGCATTACAATTCAGTTTTAATTACCCAAGAATTGGTTTTAATTTGTGAAAAGTACTTTTGTTTCCCTTCTGGTAGAACATCTAATCTTTCATTGTTCATTATTTTCATTGCTGTTACTACTGGTATATTCCCTCTCCCTATACCAAACTGTGTGCATAAGCATCTAGAATTAGGTGGTCTTTTCATTCCCAGAGTGAAAGTCTGCACAGCCATATATCGTAATATCCACAGAGAAATAAAAAGCCAAACAAGTAAACACAAGGCTGTTTGGAGTTCTGACAATTTTGTGTTCATTTTTACAAAGCCTTCTTGTGGTTTGGAATACCCAACAAGTATGGAGCAAGATTGTGGGAGGGTATATAAGTGTTGTCTTTAAATACAGTAACAAAAATTCTGAAAGTAAAAATACACAGGCTTTGTCTATTATTTAGCAGCAATGTATTTGAAAACCTAGAATGCAAAATTCTGTCTGGGTCAATTATTCTAGTCTCTTGTTATTTTGAGCAATGTATTGGACAAAGTTTCATAATGCTTTCAGTTTCTGCCCCCAAAACTATTTTGCCTTTGATTTTATTTATTCCCTGTCCTCAGAATTCCCACTGAAGTATTTCTTGGACTGCACACATAAGGTAAAAATATGATACTTAATTTGTGCTTGATGTTACTCTATGAAAATCAGTTGAGGCATGAATTTTCTCAGTCTCTCCACTCCTTGCAGACTAAGGAACGGTTTATGAGGCTCCTTTGCAAAGCAGTGAGTAGAATTCATAGAATGTTGTATTAATATTATAATAGAAACATGAGGTTAAAACTTGATGGGCCATAACGTGGTTGAACTTGTCAATATGATATGTGTCTATTGCTGAGCGTGTATCCCGCAGCATTACGGAGCACTCAGATTAGTGAGCCTTTATGCTCCAAAATATTTACTGTTCAGAAGCTACCTTATCCTTAGTCATGTGGTACATAACTCATTTATATACAGTAATCCCCACTAATCTAAACACTGACTAGCATATTTGGTCCATTTATAGTATAGGTTTAAAAGATCATAGAATCATAGAATTAACAAGATTGGAAGAGAACTCCAAGATCATCCAGTACAACCTATCACCCAGTCCTATTCAATCAACCAGACCATGACACTAAGTGCTCCATCCTGTCTTTTCCTGAGCACCTCCAAGGACAGTGACTCCACTACCTCCCTGGGCAGCCCATTCCAATGGCAAACCACTTTCTCTGTGAAGAGCTTCCTCCTACAATCCAGACCATACCTCCCCTGGCACAGCTTGAGACTACATCCCCTAATTCTGTTACTGGTTGCCTGGGAGAAGAGACCAACCCTCACCTGGCTACGATCTCCCTTTAGGTAGTTGTAGACATCAATGAGGTCAAACCTGAGCCTCTTCTTGAGCCTAAACAACCCCAGCTCCCTCAGTATCTCCTCACAGGCCTCCAGGCCCCTCACCAGCTTTGTTGCCCTTCTCTGGGCACATTCCAGTACCTCAACATCCCTCTTGAATTGAGGTGACCAGAACTGGACACAATATTCAAGGTGTGGCCTGACCAGAGCCAAGTACAGGGGAAGAATAACTTCCCTTGTCCTGCTGGCCATACTATTCCTGATACAGGCCAGGATGCCATAGACTCTCCTGGCCACCTGGGCACACTGCTGGCTCATATTCAGCCTAATATCAACCAGCACCCCCAGGTCCCTCTCTGCCTGGCTGCTCTCCAGCCACTCTGTCCCCAGCCTGTAACACTGCCGGGGGTTCTGGCCAAAGACTAGAACCCTACACTTACCCTTGTTAAATCTCATCCCATTGGCCTCTGCCCACCCATCCAGCCTATCAAGGTCCCTCTGCAGGGCCCTCCTACCCTCCAACAGGTCGGCACCTGCACCTAACTTGGTGGCATCTGCAAACTTACTGATGGCAGACTGCCCTAGAACACCCCAAATTCCTTCCTTCTCCCCCACCCTGTGGGTTTGAATGGGGAGGAGCAGAAGGTGCAGAAACTGCATCCCCAGCCCCCACACACCCTGCAGGCTTGAAGGGTGAATAGCAAAAGGCACCTTTCCCCACGCGTGTGCTGACCTGTTGTAGTGGGTTAGCTCAACCAACACACCTGTGTAGAAGCCCACACTGGGAATTGGGATGGTGGTTGGTTCTGTCCTTGCCCAGTATAAAACAGCAAATAGCATTTTGTCTAGAAAAGCATAAATAGAGCAAGGGAAAAGGTGCAAGGTTCCCACCTTGAAAGAGTTTCTGCCTTGAGAGAGTCCCTGCTGTGAGCGTTCCAGTTTGGACCGTCCCCAGTTTCGGACAGCTCCTACCCTTTTACATGGCTTTAAGTTTTGCACCGTCCCTGCTTTGGATGATCCCCCACTTCTGCACTGCTCTGTGCAGTCTTGCAAGCTTGGCAAATCCTAGGGTCCATTTGAGAGAGCTGCTGGCAGCTCCTGGACCTGGCTGCTCTGGGACCCTACTGTAGCTGACTTCCTGGCTCCTATTCTGGCTGAGGGAGGCCCTAGCTGTTTGGCTCTCCCATGACACTGCTGAGATGGTGTGGCTTCCATGAATCTCTGTCTTGTGGAAGCAGTGTTTTTGAGACACTACTGAGTTTGGCATCTTTTCTACTCACCTTGGACTTTGCTGTTTTAGATTCACGATTGGACATTTCATGCAGTGTCAGAAGGCAGACGAGCTGCAGAGAAATTTGGCAAGAGATCATTGTCAAATACTTATCTCACTGTCCTGCGTAAAGCCTGCTGTTTCCTTAATTCTCTCCTCAGCCTGATTGATAGTGGGGTAAAGCTGTGTTTGTAGCTTAGCCTTTTCCATTTACTGACTTCCTAAGTCTCTAAATTTGCCCATAATATCCTTTGAAGATTTTCCTGATCAAACTGATCTTGTAAATAAACATAAACTAGTTCTGTATACAGTTTTAGGGCAGAGTTTTCAGGAAAATAAAAGTAAATCTATTTTTATAATTCCTGACTTGGCCACATTAATTCCCTATCTCCATGATATGGACTCAGTCCCCTCATCCAGATCATCAATAAAGACATTGAACAGGATCGGGCCCAGAACTGATTTCTGGGAGACACCACCAGGGACTGGCTGCCAACTGCATGTGGCACCATTCACCACCACTCTCTGGTTATTTCCTGTCACTGTTCCTACAAAACATCTGCTGTTGCAGACTTTGGCAAGAGGAGTGGAGTCTTAACAGCCTTGACTTCTCAGCAAAGGTTGGATGCCAGTTATCCACAAAAAATTGTTCTATATCCTAGTGAAGATTATATATATATAGATCATGTATGTTTACTATTAGTAGCAGACTGAAAGGAAAAAATCTGCATGGGATAGACTCAGAAAAAAAAATGCAAGAGAGAGAACCTTAATAGATATTACAGAGCAAATCAATTAACACAAAAATATCTTAATAACATTCATTTTTAGTAGTTAATTTAAGGATTAACCAGCCTTCCAATTCCCTCTGCATCATAAAGTGTGCAAAAAAAAAGAGAAACCATGAATGCCTCCCACTCCTTTCTAAATATAACATGCAGTATATAGTTATGAATGTGCATGAGGAAATGGTTCACCAAAAAAAAAATAGGTAATTTATTTGGCTGAAGCCCATAATCCCATAAAGCTGAAAAATAATGTGCAGAGTAGGCTGATGAAAACAAGAATAGTTCCACTTGTAGGTATTCATTCAAGAACACGTTTGTTGTGACTGCTGAAATGTTACCTACATGGACATGTATCTCAGTTACATGCATAAAAGATTTGGGCCAAATGTATTTGTCTCAATATTTGCTAGTGTCAGAATTTCTTTTTCCGGTAAACTAGAGTTAAAATGAAGTTTAATTGTGGTCTAAATGGTGAGAGTTAACCACAGCTGATAAGAAAAAATGTTAATTTATCAGAGAATAAAATGCAACATCACAAATTACCTTGCCTTATTGTTCCCCCAAAACTGGCATCTTCATTTTATTCTCACTGATGTAATTTTCAGTCATATTGTCACTCTTGATGCCTTTGGCCAAATTTAATTCTTTGCTTCCGTCATCTGTAGCTTTTTTTTTTTTTTTTTTCCTCTCTCTGAGTTTGTCCAGCAACTCCTTGTTCATCCATGCTGGCTTCCTATCAGTTTTGGCTGGCTTCCTCTTCTTTGGGGTGCATTGCTCCTGTATTTGGATACTTAACAGCTTTCTTGGGCCCTTTCAGGGCTTCATCCCATGATACAAGACACCCTCTAAAAAGGCTAAAGCCTGCTCTTCTAAAGTCTACTCAGAGATAATATGAACCAGTAAGCATTAAGTAATATGTTCAGAAATATTGCATTAATTTCTTATATTCCTAGTTTTATATAATTACCATTAAAAAAAAAAAAATCTCATTTTCTATTTTCCAGTCTACCATGAGGGAATACATGCAATAGGGCAGCTCTAAGCAGCCAGGCCATGGAACCTGGGGAGGTGGTGGAGTCACTGTCCTTGGAGGTGTTTAAAAGGAGACTAGATTAGGCACTCAGTGCCATGGTTTAGTTAATTAGATGATGTTAGGTGATAGGGTGGACTTGATAATCTCAGTTTTTTCCAACCTGGTTAATACTGTGATTCTGTGTGTTGCGATTATTAATTTTTATTACTGTTAATGATCGTGGGGGTTCTGGGAATAGTTCCCCAGGTTCTTTTGGATGTTTGGTTGGCAAGAATAACTACACAAAATTGCTTAAAACACCAAATTAAACAGTTTAAACAGTCAGAACTTAGGAAACTTATACAGTCTTTAGGAAACTTTAAACAGTCAGAACTTAGGAGCCTAATAACAAAAGCAATCCTAACCGTGCCTGGAAATACCCACGAAATACACGCTGGTTACAGAGCTTTCCTGAAAAAGAGGAAAGAAGGAGGATTTGTCCCAAGGAAAAATGGAAAAGAAAGAGGTTTGCCTTTGCTGCTTTTGCAATACGCTGTGCTGCCGCTACTCGCTGCAAAACACGTGGCCACTGCTGCATGGGGTGCAGTGTTCCTCACGGTGGTGGTGGAGAGAGAACCCCTAACAGCTGTTGCACCTGCTTAAATACCTCATTAGGAAAGCGTGGAACTGACCAATACAGTAAGTGGCACTTACTGTCCATTGTCTGGCCAATTGGTTCAAAAGTCCAGTGCCCAGGGGTGGGTCCTAACACCCGGGGAGACAGCCCAGGTCATCTGACTTGTGCACGTGACCTGTCCATGTGGCCCAAGACTTCCTGGTTCCAGAACCACAGGGTCTGCTCCTGCAACCCACCTCTGGACCTTACAACAGAAGGGGGAAGGGAACCTCGGGAAAGGAACCTCAAGAAATGAACCAACTCTGGGTAGTAATTATGTCCATACCAGGACACTGTGATATGAGGGTGTGAATTTTTTCTTGAGTATCTCTGTATCTAAATATGTACTTTTGCATGGAATTTCAGGGACTAAATGTAAAAATACTTTGAACATGGGAACTTCTGTATGCTTCCAAATTATTTGTTAGATATTCAGTCTGCTTTAAAGCTGTTTTGGGTTTAGTATCTTGTTACTTTTTTAATATTCAGGATTTCAGAGATTCTTATTTATACATTTATGGGTGTTTCCTAGTTAGTCATCTTGAATGCACGACACTGAATAAAGTACTAGAGCAAAATGAAAATATGCATTTGGAAGACTTTTTTTTTTTTAATGAAATTGTAAGTGCTTCAATTTCTTAAAAATACTATTTAAATTTTGCTGAAGATTCATAATAAATTAAAAAATAGCTTTTCCATCCCCCTAAGGCTGGAAAATGTAAAATAATGGAGACATTATTGAGCTAAAATAAGAGTGGTTTGATTACAGGAGACTGTTCCAGTACCAGAAAATGTCACAAATAATTATATTTTACTATAAAACCCATGAATTTGTTGAAAAGCCTTTTTACTTTTAAAAAGGAAGAACTATCAGCCTCTAATACTAAATGCCTTGCAGCACATCTTAATGTCATATGAATTCTGATTAAGAAAGTTCACAAGGTATCCTCATATATGACACTATAAAACCAACAGATAAAGGCTGAGATAAAATGCAGTATACTATGTAATTTCTTCAGAGTGGGTTTTACACCTACATTTTGCCATGAGGTTAATAAACCTTTTAGTATTATAATCACCAAAGTTTTCTGAAATCTTCTAAATTTGAGTTTCTATGGGGAGCGTAGGTTACTCTTTCTTCTGTGCATCGCAGTATGTGCCATTTATAATGCTCTTTAATTAGCTCTCTTGCTATCTATGTTCCCTGTTGGGTACAAGTTCACATAATCCAGAAATCTTAACTCACTGTCACCTACCTTTCCCAGACCTTTCATTAAATGCATGTTTTTTTGCTATTAATGTTTTCTTTGAGAATCTCAAATTAGCAGGCAGACAAGTGAAAGCATTTGCTTCAAAATTCAGCCTCTGAAATAAATAAACAGAAAAGACCCAGACAGTCAAAATTACTTAGTAGTATCAAATGCATAGAGGTGGGAATGGCTGTGAATACAGTGGCTTTCTGTATGTACTAGTCACATTCTGAATTTGGTAATGTGAGTGAGAGAAAGCTCATGATGACTCTTACCATGCCAGAAAATGCAGGATTGTGTAATGAATACATGTGTGTCCCTGAAGCCTGTTTGTTAATAATTTATCATAAATCTGAAATGAATGAAATCCCTGCGATGCTCACAAAAGCTAGTATGTCTGGAAAAGCAAGGCTAGGGGAGGGAAGAAAAGGGAGGATGAGAAAAAAAAAAAAAGAAATAGTGTGAGGGCAATAATCTCCATTCTTCTGTTATACTTCCTGGCTTTGCCATAGAGAATTATGTTCCTCAATTCCAATATATACCGAAGTCCCCTCTTTACAATTAACAACCCCCAAACAATTCTCCTGACAAATACAAATTACTCTGAACAACCACTCTATAATTTTGGAAAAGAAAAAAAAAACACAAACAGCAAAATCCCCAAACAAACAAGAAAACCACCTGAAAACAATAAAGCTATGAGAAGGGGCTTCTGAAGTGATCTCTAAACTTTTAAATCCACCTCATGAACAGCAGTAGCCATAAGAAGCAATTCCCTCAGGGTGACAAATAGCTATAGGCTGTAGGGATTCTTTCTTTTTTTTCTTTTTTCTTTTTTAATTTTTTTTTCTTGGTATTGCTTTTTTTTAGCCTTGCACTACAGATAATTGTTTATTTTCTGCATAGCAACCAGGGAAAAAAAGGTAGGTTAAGAACAAACTACTTGCCTCAGGTAAAACACCTTCAACTCTTTTAGGTTGCTTGGCTGACTCATTCAGGTAAATGACTGATGGTGCTTTAGAGGAACATTATAGTAAAATTGGCTATGGCACTGATCCGTCAGTAATATTGTTTGCCTGCACCTCCTTGTCCATTTCCTGAAGAACAGGGAAATACTGAATTCTCCTGTTTTGGGAGATAGCATGCATCTCGACAAGCAATACTTGTGAATCCCCAGCAGCATAAGCAAGAAATCCCTACTGAAGTGGATTCATTCCTACATAGGGTAAGACATGTTCTCTACCATGTTAGTCATTACTTCCTCTGAGCCTAAGGATGTTCTCAAGTTGGTATATTACTAATCAGCAAGGCATTAGCTGTTAACCAGGAAAGTGTTTGAGAATGCACTACTAATACCAGTGAGGCATTAGGTGAGCTAATTAATTACTCAAATTCTCATTTATTGTCTTAATCAACAGCTTCTTTGTGAACTCCTGTAATATAGTCCAACTGTTACCAACACAGATGTGTATGCATTTCAATGCAATGATGATCAGCCCATTTATAGTTGCCCTCACCATCACAGCATCTAAGTTCTTCACCATGAGGGTGGTGAGACACTATAATGGGTTTCTCAGAGAAGTTATGGAAGTTTCATCCACAGAAGTGTTAAAGACCAGGTTGGATGAAGATTTGAGCAATCTGGTCTATCAGAAGATATCCCTGTCCATGGTAGGGAGGTCCCTTTCAACCCAAAACATTCTATGATTGATTCTATTACTCTATGACTCTATGACAGAGCCACTGAGCAGTCTAAGACATGTCAGCAGACACCAGGAGAGTGGCATTAATTTGCTTTCTCCACTTCTCTGTCATAGCACTGGCACTGCTGTTCCTCAGCAGTTGATAATGGTACAGTGGCTGGGATAGACAGAGATAGCAGCTAATGAAAGTGACACCAGTCTGTTGCTATGGTGGTGGCAGAATTAATGCTGTGGAAATTTACTGATGCTTTCATTATCAAGATGTATAGCTCGCCATTCTATTCTAGATCAGAAGTACTATATCTGCATTCTATATCATATTATTGCACACATTTGTGTTGAGTACAGCAAATGTAGAAGTGGACTGTGATGTAGGATATTTCTGGTACAAATTGGAAATAAATACCAAGGCTAATTTGATTACATTTCTTTTAAGGATATTTGCTGTATTAGCAAAACAGTTTTTTTGTTGTTGTTCTGAATGTCACCAAGTAAAAAATTATTTTACTATGCCTTTAAAAATATGACTAATTTAAAAATCCATCAAGTTTTAGTGAAAATTCTTAAGTATTTGGAAATATTGCTTGCTGTGTTACACAGCTAGGTAGTGACTAAAGACAGGATCATTTGAAAGTAGCAGGAATTTTGTTGTGAGTGAAAGAACTCAAGATTGATTTCTAAATATTTTGGCCAAATGGTGAGCATGCTGTTTCTAGTCTATGATTCTATGATATCAACTCAAACAACCTAAACCCAAAGATATGCTAAGACATCTAGTTTTTTAAAAGTGTTTTCAACTATTTCCTTTCATAAGCATTTCTCTGACAGTGCAGGTGTCATGGTATGCCTGGATACTAAAATAGGCCTGAACATGTCCTGGCTTGTCCAGACATGTTTTTTTCTGCTCTCCTGCTTCTGTCGTGGGGAGAAGCAACTGCGGAAAGGGGGACAAAGAACCTGGAGCCACTGAGTCTAAGGACCCTGGCTTGCCCTGACTTGTTTTACTCCTGTTTACATCCTGTGGTAAAAAGGTACACACACTTGGCTTGTGCCTGCCTCATGCAAGGCCTATGTTTTTTCCAAATTTGGGTAAAGCAAGGCTATGGCTTCACCTAATAAGTTCAGACTTGGCTAACTGTCACTCTGATTGGCTATTCTGTGTTCAAAGGCCCATTAGTCTCAGGCAGTATTGACAAAAAGAGATGAGCAGGTAACACAACTTGCTCTGCCATTGTATTTGTGCTTGCCTGCTTGTTGCTTGCAGCTGCTGCCACTGCCTGCTGACATTGTTCTCTGCTTCCGGCAGTGATTCTGCCATTGGCTTTTACAGCATTATGCTTTGCTAAGCTATTAGTTAGCTCTACTGAATAATAAGCCCTGTGCTTTGGGCTAATTTTCCTGGAGACTGTTTTGAATTTATCAGGAAGAGGCACCAAATACCTCCACACAATAGGCCTGTATAGCCAGCATGACACCATGCCTTCTGCATGACTGCCAAGACATCCTGCCTGCCAACTGCCAAGACAAGGAGCCCTGGAAGGGACACACAGATTGTCCAGAGGGGCCAGGATAAGGTCAGAGATTATCTGCCCTCTTTTTCCCAGCATCCTGTGAAGCCTGGAAAGAATCAGAAGCTTCAGCAGCTGACAAGACACCAACAGAACCCCATGCAAATGTTTGAAGCTGTCATTAGTCCTGGGAAATCAGGAGACTAATATTTTGTGAGTAAATACTTAAAGTCTCTTGTAATTCACCAATCACCTTCTGCCATAAACAGAAAGGAACTCCTTGAGTCAATCTAGTAGACTAGCAGTGTATTGACCACAAACAGTATAATTAACCATGAGAAGCATCTCTTCCAGTTCAATTGAGTTTAATGTTTATATTTTTACTAGTTATTTCTTAAACATTCTAGATCCTATATTATCATCTGTATAACGTTTCCATGACCATGTGAAGAACCAGTTTTCATCAAAATTAGTGGTCAGGGTGGCAAGAGTCCTGAATATTGAAAATTAATAAACAATACTAATTTTGAAAAAATACCATCTCACATCAATTAAATACCCTTCTATTACAGCAGAGACTCTGAAAATGTACAAAAATCCTATTTTAATTTTAAAATCACATCTTTTAAATTTAGCTTTTAAAGAAATTATGAGCCTCCTAAGCAATAATGAAGGTTCTAGAATATACTTCTGTTGACTGGATCTGGCGGGATGCTAAGAAATATTGTACCGTTTCTATCTAACACTATATTAATTTTTTGCTGTCCCTTACAAATGACAACACATTTTAATATTTATAAATCTGCATTTGAAATTCATTTTGTTTGTACTTGCCAAGTTTGTATTTTTAAGACGTTAAATTGCTGGGAAAGCTTTTCTAGGGAAAATAAGCTGAAATCTTGTATAGTGAATCCTTTAGGAAAAGTAAACAAGCAGGGAGGATTTCTACTGGGACTTGATGCTAAAAGAATAATTTGTTCCAGTACAAGCCAATTCCATACTGAAAAAAAAAAAAGCAACACATTTTTCCTATAATTACCAACTCCTCTTTTCATATAAAAGTTGATTTAAAGTTAGAATTGTTTCTTGACAGTGAATAAAGGTATTTCTAGCTCATCTACTAACAGAATATGAATCACCTAAGCATTGATTTCAAGATATTTAGCCTGGTCTCTATTTCAAATAAAATTCAATAAGTTCCAGATAATATAATAAATTAAAATCTGAATTTCTCTGGACTTAACTTTTTGAAATGTGAGATTAATTATTTAATATGTTGAAACTTTTTTTTTTTAATGTATTTTTAAATTTCAGTGGGAAAAGTGTAGGTAAACATTATTTTCCATTAGTTTTCTATCAGATATAGGGTTTAGGGTCAAAATTAACAGTAAAAATAATGGATAAAATAGAAGATAAATGCAGTTTAATGAGTTGAAGCACTATGCTATGCTTCATTAATAGATGTCAGTCTGATAAAGTGAAGAATGTCAGCATACGTTTAAATGTTTTATTCAGTTTAGCATACTCTAGAAAAATAGAAATGGTCAGTAAGACCTGGAGAGATTTACCTGATGTTATCATAAGTGCAATGGCACCGTGATTTAATGCTAACAATTCAAGATGCAATTGCACAATCTTTAATCTACTAGATATTAAAACTTACTCAAATACCTAGCTTTTGAAAACCATTTTTCACAGATTCATGATTGCAGGGTGGGGTTTGGATACTACTTATCTGGACAAGACTCCTGGTAACTGATAGAATGCTATTAATAGATCTATGGCAGAAACTTTAAATTATTATACTTACAAACAGTAGAATAGACAGCTGTCAAAAAAATGTCACCTCAAGTGAGAAACCATAAAGAATATTGGACAGATACAGAAGAGTCTGTATCTTTGAATTTAGCAGTAATTGAATTTAGCAACTATTGTGTAATATTTCCCTAACTAAATTCTTGTATATGTCAAAGGGGGGAAAAAAATGTGTTTTGCCTAGTTCAAGTATTTTTCACAGTCTAAAGCTTATAATTTCCTGCATAAAATTGAAAGTAAGCAGAATGCAATTTAAAGATTCAGTGAATAAAATAATAGCTTAAATGTGGACATGCTATTTTTTCAATGTTGAAAAATCCCAGTATAGCCAAGTTTAAATGTCCTGCTGAAATGCACTGAATTAATTATACCCTTTAAACATTCCTGTCACTAGTTCTTGATTTTTTGGGCCCATTAAATTGACCACCTTAGAATCACAGAATGACAGGGCTTGAAAGGAACTTCTGGGTAACATCTAATGCAACTCCTGCTGACAGAGCAGTTTCACCTACAGCAGGTTGCACAGGCCAGGATCCAGATATGTTTTGAATGTCTCCAGAGATAGAATCTCCAGCACTGATCTTAGGCCTGGGAACTACCAGGATCAACCAAAAACCTCTGAAATTTTTTAAAGTCTTGATAAAAATGTAATTTTTTTTTCCAAAGATTTCAGAACTTGCAGTAAATACAAAATGCTAGAGAGAAAAAGTTTCACTGGACATTAAAGTTTTCCCTACAGACAGAGCATTTGTTTTACTGTTACAGTATTTTCTGGTAAGTGGATTCTAGTTAGCCCAAGATGCATTGAGTCTGTGCACTCTGTATCACTGCCAGATGCCCCAGGACCCTTTCTGTAAGTCATGCTGAGAACTGATTTAAAACTTGCTTAGCATCAGCTTTCACTAACCATCTTGGAAAGCCACCTTCCTATTTCTGCATCCAATATTTAACAGCTTCATATCTCCCAGAGGAGTGTTCACATTATGCAAAGCATCTTCACAAATGCTTTAGGTTTTGTAACCTATAGAAGATATACGTGAAAAACAAACTCAGTGCAAACTCATCTTAGCAATTCTGTGCTCTTGTCCTGCAAGATTACTTCTGCCTATTGTCTGTGTCAAAGTATGTCAGATAAAATTACTGTTCTCTTCTTCAGCTGGCACACTTAGAAATAATATTTTTGTTCCTGTTTCCATCCGTTAGATGACTCATTTATTAACCTTAGCTCAATTGAAATGGCAAATGCTCAAATCTCAAGCAGAAATATCATCACATTTGATGGCTTTTTGACTCCCAACTTATACAAGATATGCAAGTATTAAACATCTCTCTAGTTCGTAGAGGCTTTGAATTGTCATGATAGATATGAATATCAAAATGAAGGCCACTGAAATATAAGGCTAAACCATAACTTTCTTTTTTAATCATATGAGTGAAAGAGACAGAGCTTTGCAAAAATATGACTTATTACAATTCATTATACAGGGAGATCTTTCAGTAAGGTAAGTGAAATCTTACAGTATTTAATGCACGCAGCATGGGCAACAAACAGGAGTTGGAAACTATCCTGCTTGTGTTGGTTTGAGCTAATTGGAGGATTTGAGTGAGAAATTAGACTATTGGCTGAGAGAGAAATAAATACAGTATGTCACTTCACTGAGTTTTACTGAGAAGAAAAAAAACAGTTGTTTTAAGAACTGTTCTCAAAACAACCAGATTAGCAGTTTGCTTCTGTCTGTGCTGGTGGCGGCTGCTTCTTCTTGCATGATCTCCTTTGTCTTTTTCTTGGTAGCTAATTCAGAGTAAAATTACTAACTCCTTCCTGCCACTAATCTCTCTGGCTAATCTTCAGCTTATCTGCAGCATCAACAGGTGGTGAGATAAGACTGGGGAAGGGGGAAAAGGTGGTAGGGGGGGCTTGGTTTCCCTCTCTTGGGGATTTTGGTCTCCGGGAGGAGTGTGGTGTCTGTATTACCTTTTCACTGTATATATCTGTAAATATTTGCTATATCTTGTAAATATTTGCTTGTATATTGTGCATTGCTGTAAATATAAAGCTTCATTTATTAACTTCCAGTGTTTTTTCTGAGTTTTAGCCAGGGTTTATAAAAAGGTGGGGGGGGCAGGTAACTGCAAACCAACTACACTGCTACAGGAAAGCTATGACATAGTAGCAATCACAGAAACATGGTGGCATGAAACCAACATCTGGAGTGTGGCTCTTGATGGCTACAAGCTGTTCAGAAGGGACAGGAGAGGAAGAAGGGGTGAAGAATGTCAGAGGCTGCAAGAGACCTCAAAAGATCATCTGGTCCAGCCTCCCTGCCAAAGCAGGATAACACTGGAACAGATCCAGACAGTTCTTGAATATTTTCAGAGAGAGAGACTCCACAACCTCCCTGGGCAGCTGGTTTCAGTGCTCTGTCACTCTCACAGAGAAAAAAAATTTTCCTCAGTTTCACGTGAAATCTCCTATGTCTCATCTTCCATCCTTGTGCTGTCACTGGGCATCACTGAGAAGAGTCTGACTCCATACTTCTGGCACTCACCACTTATGTATTTATAAACATGAATCAGTTCACCTCTTAGTCTCCTCCTCTCCAAGCTAAAAATCCCCAGCTCCCTCAGTCTCTCCTCATAAGGAAGGTGTTCAGCTTCCTTAATAATTTTTGTGGCTCTGTGCTGGACTCTCTCAAGCAGCTTCCTGTCCTTCTTGAGCTGGAGAGTCCAGAACTGGACACAATACTCCAGATGAGGCCTCACCGGGGCAGAGTAGAGGGGAAGGAGAACCTCCCTCGACCTAATAACCACATCCCTTCTAATACACCCCAGAATGGCATTTGCCTTCCTGGCCGCAAGAGCACACTGCTGGCTCATGGCCATCCTTCCATCCACCAGGATTTACACATCTTTCTCCCCTTCACTGCTCTCCAGGAAGTCAGTCCCCAACCTATACTGCCATATGGGATTGTTCTTTCCCAGGTCCATGACTCTACACTTGTCCCTGTTGAACTTCATTAAATTTCTCCATGATCAACTCTATAGCCTATGCCTCTCTGAAAGGCAGCACAACTCTGGTGTATCAGCCACTCCACCCAGCTTGGTGTTGTCAGCAAACTTGCTGAGCACGCACTCTATGCCTTTGAACAGGTCATTAATGAATACATCGAATAATACTGGTCCCAGTACTGAACCCTTCACTAGTTACAGGCCTCCAGCTAGACTCTGTCCTATTGACCATAACTCTTTGACTTTCCTTCAACCAGTTCCCAATTCACCTCACTACTCGATCGTCCAGACTACACCTTCTCAGTTTATCTATGAGGATATTGTGGGAGACGATGTCAAATGCTTTACTTAAATCAAGGTAAAGCATATCTACTGCTATTTCATCATCTATCTACCTGGTCATAGGTTATCAGGCTGGTCAAACGTGACTCCCCCTTTGTAAAACCATGCTGACTGCTCCCAATGACCTTCTTGTCCTTGATATGGCTAAGCACAGTGCTGAGGATAAGCCATTCCATTTTCTTTCCTGGGACGGAGGTGAGGTTGACTGGTCTATAGTTACCTCTGTTGCCCTCCATGTAAAAAGGTGGTTAGAGTGTAAAGAACTGTGGCTATAGAATAGTCATGAGCAGATTGAAAGCTTATGGGTAGGAATTAGTGACCAGAACAAGCAGAAACTATTGATGAAGCCTTCATGCTCAAACTTGAGGAGGCGGTGCAATCAAAGGCTCATCCTTCTAGGGGATTTTAACCACCCTGACATAGAATCATAGAATCAGTCAGGGTTGGAAGGGACCACACAGATCATCCAGCTCCAACCCCTCTGCCATGGACAAGGACACCTCACACTAGATCAGGCTATCTAAAACCTCATCCAGTGTGGCCTTAAACACCTCCAGGGATGGGGCTTTGACCACCTCCCTGGGCAAGCCATTCCAGAGTCTCACCACCATCATGGTGAAGAATTTCTTCCTAACATCTGGTCTGATGTTCTAGCTTTGTTCCATTCCTCCTAGTCCTATCATGACCTGACATCCTAAAAAGTCCCTCCCCAGCTTTTTTATAGGCCCACTTAAAACATTGAAAGGTCACAATAAGGTCAACTCAAAGCCTTCTCCTCTCCAGACTGAACAGCCCCAACTCCCCCAGTCTCTCCACATAGCAGAGGTGCTCCAGCCCTCTGATCATCCTTGTGGCCCTTCTCTGGATATGTTCCAACAAATCCATATCCCTCTTGTAATAGGGGCTCCAGAACTGGACACAGTACTCCAGCCAGGGTCTCACCAGTGCAGAGTAGAGGGGAAGGATCACTTCCCTCACCCTGCTGGCCAGAATTGTCTTGATGCAGCACAGGATCTGGTTGGCTTTCTGAGCTGCAAGAGCACACTGACAGCTCATATTGAGCTTCTCATCTGCTAGCATGCCCAAGTGCCTCTCCTCAGGGCTGCTCTCAAGCCAGTAACAGCCCAGCCTATATTGATGCTTGGGATTGCCTTGACCCAGGTGCAGGACCTTGCACTTGGTCTTGTTGAACTTCGTGAGGTTGGCATGTGCCCACCTCTCCAGCCTGTCAAGGTCCCTCTGGACAGCATCTGTTCAAAAAGTAGCACAGCTGGCTGCAGGCAATCCATGAGGCTCCTAGAATGCCTAGACAATAACTTCCTAAGACAAGAAATAAACAGCCCTACATGAGGGGAAGCATTATTAGACCTGTTGGTCAGAAATGCAAGCAAAACTATCAGGGATGTCAAAGCTGAAGGCAGCCTGGGCTGCAGTGATCATGTCCTAGTGCAGATCACTGTCCTAAGGCAGATGAAGTCAATGAGAACCACAGTTAGGACTCTAAGGTTTAAGAAAGCAAACTTTCAGCTTTTCAAGGAGTTAATTAGTGGGGCCCCATGGGAATCAGCCTTCAGGAAAGGAGCAAAGCAAAGCTGACAGATCTTTAAGGATGCTCTTTATAGAGAAAATAAGGTCTCTGTCACAACATGTAAGAAGTCAGGCAAGAAGGGCAGGAGACCACCATGACTGAGCTGTGACCTGCTGATCAAACCAAAGGGCAAGATGGGGCTACACAGGAAATGGAAAAACAGACTGGTGTCCTGGGAAGAGTATAGGGATGTTGCTCAGGTGTGTAGGGATGAGGTCAGGAAGACCAAGGCACAGCTGGAACTGAACTTGGCAAGGGATGATAAGAAAAACAAGAAAAGTACATTAACCAGAAAAGGAAGTTTAAAGAAAACATCCCCCCACAATGAGCAAAAGCAGGGAACTAGTGTTAGCAGATGGGGAGAAGGCAGAGATTTTCAACAACATTTTGCCTCCATCTTCACTGGCAACCCCCCTCCTCATGACTCTCATGTGGTTGACTTACAAATTGGAGAGCAGGGTGAAAAAGTCCCTCTCACTGTAAGTGACAAAAGGGTGTGTGATCAAGGAACCTGAGGATCCACAAATCCATGGAACCTGATGAAATACATCCCAGAGTGAAGGAATTCCTTTGTTAGCCTTTGCTCAGAGTACTGAGAGACTGATGCACAGAAATGTTTTGACATTAATGGGACAAAAGCCAGGGGTACAGAATGCAACTGAACTAGTGTAAAGTTACTGGTAGGCACAGATAGATACTGCTGAAGGTCTAAAGAGACAAAACTTGGTAGATGTTTTTGTTAGAGATAACGAGTGTCTAGGAGCTAAGCAATGACAAGTAAAAAGAATGTAAGCTTTGCCCGAATACAGGTTTGCATCCTGATAAGGTGTTACTAGCCAATAACTTGATATACACAGCTGTACCAACCAATTAATATTTGACACAAAGTAAAAGCTTTGGATTTTAGAATATATAAGCTGGTGCTTTGCACTCGATAAACAGACACCTTACTTGTATCAAGTATCTCCATCGCTGTTACCAGTCCTGAAGGAACTTGCTGACACAGTTGCCAAACCACTCTCCATGATATTTGAAAAGTCCTGGCAGTCAGGTGAAGTCTCTGGCGACTGAAAAAAGACAAACATTATACCCATATTTAAAAAGGGTAGAAAGGAGAACCCTGGAAACTACCAACCTTCCGGCCTCACCTCCTTGCCTGGGAAGATCATGGAACAGATCCTCCTGGATGCCATGATGAGGTACATGGAGTAGAACAGGGAGGTGATTTATGACAGCCAGCATGGCTTTACTAGGGGCCTGACTAACCTAAAGGTTTTCTATGATAAAGTGGTTAAGTCATTAGGTAAGGGACACTCTATGGATGTGATTGATCTGGACTTGTGCAAGGTCTTTAACACTGTCCCCCATGACATTCTGCTTGCCAAGCTGGAGAGATGTGCATTTGGTGAGTGGACTGTTCAGTGGATAAGGAATTGGCTGGATAGTCTTATTCAGAGGGTGGTGCTCTATGGCTCAAATAGAGATGGAGAGCAGTGACAAGTGTGTCCCTCAAGGATCTATGCTGGGACCTGTGCTATTTAATATATTTATCAATGACATAGACAGTTGGATCAAAAGCACCATCAGCAAGT
Organism: Psilopogon haemacephalus; assembly: GCA_013396835.1. Lineage (NCBI taxonomy): Eukaryota > Metazoa > Chordata > Aves > Piciformes > Megalaimidae > Psilopogon > Psilopogon haemacephalus. The sequence goes on along the minus strand of VWZI01008431.1, from coordinate 173,622 downwards.
TTTCAGATGACACCTAACTGTGTGGTGGTGTCAACACACCAGAAGGATGGGAGGTTATCCGGAAGGACCTGGACAGGCTGGAGAGATGGGCCCAGGTGAACCTCATGAAGTTCAATGAGAGCAAGTGCAGGGTCCTCCTCTTGGGACAGAAAAATCCTCACTGTCAGTACAGGCTGAGGGATGGATGAGGTGTTAGAGGGCAGCCCTGTGGAAAGGGACTTGGAGGTGCTGGTGGACTAGAAGCCGGACATGAGCAGATAATGTGTGCTTGCAGCTCAGAAGGCAAATCAGATCCTGGGCTGCATCAAAAGAAGTGCGGACAGCAGATTCAGAGGGGCAATTCTGCCACTTTGCTCTGGGATGAGACCTCATCCAGAGTACTCTGTCCAGTTCTGAAGCCCCCATTATAGAAAGGACATGGATCTGATGGAGCAGGTCCAGAGAAGGGCCATGAAAATGATCAGAGGGTTGGAGCATCTGTGCGATGAGGACAGGCTGAGGTTGTTCAGACTGGAGAGGAGGAGGCTCTGGGGGGACCTATTAGCAGCCTTCCAGTACCTGAAGGGGGCCCACAGGTAGGATGAAGAGAAGCTGTTTACAAAGGCCTGCAGTGACAGGATGAGGGGCAATGGGTTCAAGCTTTACAAGAACAGATTTAGATTGGCTGTTAGGAACAAATTCTTTACTATGAGGGTGGTGGAGCACAGGAACATGTTGACCAGGGAGGTGCTTGAGGCCCTTTCCCTGGAGACATTCAAGGTGAGGCTTGACAGGGCCATGGGTGACCTGGTCTAATGGGGATGTCCCTGCTGACTGCAGGGGGGTCAGACTACAGGCTAGATGACCTCTAGCAGTCCCTTCCAACCCGGACCATTCTATGATTCTATGATCTCAAATGTATTAATCTTTTCCTTTCAACATCTACCATTGAACTTCAACATATTTACTTAAGAGAAGAAACATTTCCCTTACTTAGGAAACAATTTTATTGTGAACAAAAAAAAATGAAGCAAAAATGTTATAATATATTGAGAAGAAAAAATCCCATACTACAAATGAAACTGCATCCATTTTTCAGCTGAGTAATCAGAAAACCTATCAAATGAATGCATTTCTTGAACTGAAACAAAAACACATCTATAATTGTATACGTATACTATAATAATAGAACACTGTAATGGCTGTTAGCATGTCTGACATATTCTAAACTTGGGAGGAGCACTAGGCTCAGGGATTCAGATGATAAAAGGGAGCAAAACCTAATTCACCAAAATCCTGATTTAACAACAAGAAAGAGGTCAATGTTTAACCAAATGGTTTGTTTGTTTTAAATAAATTTATTGTATTAAATAATTTTATTTTTATGACTCTTAAGTCAGTGTTGAACAGGACTGATGAATTATTTCACATTCTTTTAGATCCTGTCTGAAGTCAGTGAGATTTCCATGCTACCTGCGTGTACACCTTGGAGGTAAGCTGAATGAAGGCAGTGAATTTTCTAGTTTAGCTTCTAAGCCAAAATTAAAGGTAAATTTGTCTCCAAACCCAGCTCTGGATTCTATGTTTCAAGGCTTTCCAGAGAGGTCCCATCCAGGTACAGTAACAGATGCACATGTGGCAGGGGTTAGGTGTGAAGTAACGAAAATCTGTGTAATGAAAATGTTAATTAGCTGAAATGAGAAAGCAACAGCAGACAGCTTTTGGAACTGCTATAACCTAAAAGGTCTTTAGCAGTACAGAAGTGCAGTGCAATGGCTTATTTTGCAAAGCATAAGGCTCTCTATAACAGAAAATTACACAGAGACACAACATGGACTTTTCCTCCTGTGTCCATGTGCCATAATCTAACCTCCACTGAAACTGCAGAAAATGATGAGTTCAACTCTGACCAGTAATGATTTTAATCCTGAGGCCAGAGACTCATAAATATTTCATTTGAAACTGCTTCCAAACATCATTTCATGTGTATGATTTTAACTAAAATATATAGAGAGCCTTATGCAGTTGCTCAGTCAGAACAGTGTTTCCACTGTTGAATCAATTTACATGTCACCTCTTTGAAAGGAATCTACTTGAGAAATTAGAGAAAAGTTGTTTCTCATTTCTTCTTCCCATCTGCTGGCAATGTAGTTTTGTATAAATCAAGATCAGAATGACTCATAAACGTTTCCTCTCTTGCTCCTCCCACCAATAGGAAGTGCTATTGTCTTGTTAATAAGGATTCATTGATATAATTGCACACAAGTACTTTTCATATGTACATGGTGAGAATACCAAATATTTGTAGGACCCAGAGAGTATTAAGTAATTAAAAGTATTACTGTGTGCTGCTTCTGAAGGTCAGTGGTTCCTCTGCACTGGAAAGTGTCTGCACAAAGACATCGGCAACAAGAACAGCATACACACATCCAAAGAAGCTGTTGAGAATTTGCTAATAAATGCTTTATAAGTACTAGATTTGTGGTCTTGATTACTGAACATAGCATCCTATCTCATCAGGCAATGAATGCCTTAGCATATATTCTCAAATCAAAAGCATTTGGTCCTACTTACTAAAACAATATATTACCAGAACTCAGACAAAAAAAAAACCAAAACAAAATGAAAACAAAACAAAAAAAACCCCAAAACAGATAAATCCTTTGAATGTCCTTAAGCAACACTGTGTTTCTGCATTCTGAAAGCTTTCTGTAAGTCTTGCAATGCTTTCCAAATCATCCAATCATTTCATGCTTAATTAATAAAGGATTCATGCATATAGAACTAGGCAAATACATAAGCTCCCACATTATGCTAACAGATACAGAGGAGGAGCTGCAGGATTTCTAACCAAGAGTCTATACGCTTTTCAGGTTAAGCAAATAAAATTACAGAAACATCTGGAAGACATTATGCTTATTATCATGTCCATCACTATAAAACAGTTTGCTTTTGCTTCTTGCAAAAAACATAAGGCTGGTGACATCAGAGTCGTTCTTGATGGATTCCTTTGAATTTCTTTATAAATTGCTCAGAAACTCTGCCATACCCTAGTGAGGCTTTCATGATGTAGTGGGTTTGCAGTGACCTGCCCCCCCACCTTTTTAAACCCCGGCTAAAACTCAGAAAAACACACCGGAAGTTAATAAATGAAGCTTTATATTTACAGCTATGCAATACAAGCAAATATTCACAAGATATAACAAATATTTACAGAAATATACAGTAAAAAAGGTAATACAGGCACCACACCCCTCCCGGAGACCAAAATCCCCAGAAGAGGATAACCAAAACCCCCTACCACCTTTCCCCCCTTTCCCAGCTTTATCTCACCACCTCTTGATGCTGCAGATAAGCTGAAGATCAGAGAGATTAATGATAGGAGAATAAGTTAGTCATTTTAGTGATTTTACTCTGAATCTAGCCAGCAAGACCTAGAGACAAAGGAGAAAGCTGCCGGAGCCAGCACAGACCCAAGCCAGACTGGCCCCACAAGCAGACTGGCTATCTGGATGTTTTGAGAACATTTCTTAAAACAATTTCTTTTCTTTGTCTCAGTGAAACTCGGTGAAGTGACACTGTGTTGTTTAACTCTCTCTCAGCCAATAGTCTAATTTCTCACTCAAATTCTCCAATTAGCTCAAACCAACACACGTGTGTATGATGAAGAGAGTAGCTGGGCATCTCTAGCAATTATAACAGCTGGACCTGACCATTCATCATGATTCATATTGTGATATCACAACAATACAAGTATATCTCCATCCCCACAGAACTTCTCTTTGATTTGAATTAGATATATGACAGAAAAACAGTATAGACTTTTCAGGTGGAATCTGTGTCCGAATTTAGTTATCAGCAGTGTAGACAGCTATATCTGGACAGGTCTAATTGTATGCTGATGATTCAATGGACAGACAATCCTAGGGAAGAATTCTGAAGTCCTATTTTAGAACTGAAAATCTGAAGAGGTGGATTGCATGTTCAAACAATCTTCTTCCTAGAGGGCACAAAGATGTTAAGGTCAGCTATATAGATTTCATCAAAAGAAAAAAATAAAATTTAGATTAGTATCTGTGGTCCTCAAGATTGTTAACTGGAATTTATAATGTTAAGTTTTCTGGAAACCTTTGAAATTTGAGATGCTGAAGCTGCACTGACTTGTGAGTAGTCCATGAGCCTAAGTCCATACGAAACTCAATGATACCTTCAGAGTCTGAGTATTCTATTTAAGATACATGTGGGGTTTTAAAATAAATTTATCAAGCAATAAGGAAAGTAGTTGCTGTGAAAGTGGTGTATATTCTGTATTCTTTGTGAACCCTAAGTCATGGTGTCATGCAGCTTCCTGGCTTGGAAATCTTCAACTCCAGTGCAAGTCATAGAATCACAAAATGGTAGAGGTTGACAGGGACTTTTGGAAATCATCGAATTCAAACCTCAGCTAAAGCAGGGTCGCCTAGATTGCGCTGCACCAGGGTGGTTTTGGAAGTCTCCAGAGAAAGAAAACGCACAACCTCTCAGGGCAGACTGGTCCAGTGTTGTGCCAGCCTCAAAGCAGAGCAGTTTTTCCTTATGTTTAGATGGAGCTTCTTGTACTCTAGTTTGTACCCATTGTCCCTTGGTTACTGGGTAATGGAACATTTAAAGCATAAATAAAGAACAGTCATAGACACTATTAAATAATGAAACTCATGAAAATTTTCCTTGTTATCAACATATTCTTAGCATTTACTTCAAATCAAATTATAATTTTCAACTTGTGTTACATCACACTGGTGGATAAAGTTTGCAAGGGTGAGTTAGTATCATGTAATATACTAGATGCAATCGAGTGTACAAACAGAAGGGACATCCTGATGAGAAGTCAGAAGTCTTGAGAAATTACTATCATTGTGCATGAAACTGAGGTCATGCCTAGAGAGAGGCTTGGATTAATGATCTGTCACTTTCTGTAAACATACATTTCAAATACTGTGAATTGTCCTCAGCTGCATGACAATTACTTCAAATGTTTGTTGTTATTATATCTATAAATATTAATGAGTTGGTTAAAAAAATCTGCTCATGAAATATGGACCTTTTTACTTAAAGTATATTAAACTGTTTGATTTTTAACTAGTACTTATCCCCAGAAAATACATACCAGTAGCTGCTAGGAACAGATTCATAGGATCTATTAGAGGCATATTTCTTGATTACTGATTTGTTCATTAAGACATCACGACTGAAAGTTGTGGTGCTTACCCTTCAGCTCTCTGTAACAGGCAATGAAGTCAAAGGGAATTTATTCCCTGACTTGAGGGGGTGACCAACTGAGCTTCCTGCCCTTCTTGAGATATGCAGGATCTTCTGGGTAAAATCTTTCTGAATTGCTCCCTGATTACATTGAATTCTCTACTCTTTAAACATTCTCTAGCTGTAGCATTGACATACACTAACTCAGTAGAGTTTCTAAGCAAAATTTAGTTCCTATGTGAATGCTTGATTACAAAACTGCCTCCAAAATTTTAATCAGCTAATGTAATCTATTTTGGCATCTCTGTGAAAATTGACACTCCAGGAGCCTGTTTCTTTCTCTGCAGATGCAGGATAACAGAAGGCTACTTTCTGCTATGGTTTATTAATAGCATAAGGAGGTGGTTTTGATTACTCATTAACATGGAAAAACAAGTTACTTTATCTGAGTTCCCCTAAGAATCATCTCTTAGACAAGGTTATTGTTCCAGGCTTGGAAATTAAGAGAATTTTACTGTTTAGGAAGAGTTAGGAAGAAGATTAGAATAAATTCAAAGTAGAAAACAATTAATAATTCAACACTACTTCAGCTTAGAATCTCCAGTGTCTAGGACATTTACAGTCATGACATTAGTCTTCTCAAAAGGGTAAGTAAATAATACAATCTAGCATTTATCTAATTCTCTTCATTATTCATTCACTCAAACATTCTTGTTTAGTATGCCTACTCCTTACATCAGCCTGTGTTGCAGCTAGTCAAGATGAACATGACCAGGTTCCTTAAACTCTCTCCACTCCATCAGCTGTAGCACTGTCTTCTTGCAGTGTTTGAGAGTGCCATGGTTTAATCCCAGCTGGCAGCTCAGCCCCAAACAGTTGCTTGCTTCCCCCCAGTGGGATGGGGGAGAAAAGAGAGTTTTGCTGTTAGAATTCCTCATACAAGATACTAAGGTAATTTTTCTTCCCATTACGCAAGACAATAACACCTCAATCTTTTACCCAAATGCTCAATTCACCAACCACCCAAAAATCATATGATCAAGAGTCAGAATCCCAACTGGACTAGCTTTCATAGTATCTTGTGTGATACAGCGAAGTGTCACTTTGCAGTAAGAACTTTTTGTGTCACTTTAATTTAGACAGTAACATTTGGCATCCTGATATGCAATCCAGCTTGGAAAGCCAGTTCTGAAACCCAGTTCATAAAGAAACATAGAAAAAAAATGTCTTAATTCTGAACAGTACTAAAAAAAATGCCAAAGTGTAAGCACTTCTTCTTAATGTTTCAGAGAAGAAAGAATTAGATGAAGTTATGACATAACATTGAGATAATAATAATGAAAATGAATCCTGTGGAAATTCAGTTTTGCCTTTTCTCTTTTTTTTTTTTAGAATCGTAGAAGCATAGAATCTTTTTGGTTGGTAGACAGTTAATATTTTCATGGTTCTGCACTTCAAATATAGCAATTGTTGTTGCATATATTTTTAGCCGTAGCAGAGGAAAAAAAAAAATCTATATTTTTCCACTAGAAATACTATTAAGTTGTTATGGATAATAAAAGGAATAGCTTGACTTACTGTACCAGGTGAATAGTCTGCTTACACAGCTTTCAGAATGTTATTCACTCTTCATTTAGAAAAGTCAAATTTGCTTGTTGGTTTGCAGCAATGTTCCTGCCGCACTGAAATGTGCTCAGAATAAACTGGCATGGAAGAAAATCTGAAATTTCTGGGTTTTTTCCCCTCTCAAACTCTTAAATAAAATTAAGTCATTCAGGATTTTGCTGATTAATACACTCATTTGATTTCTTCTTTGAGATTTCTGAGTGCTCAGGCCTATACCAGCAAAGGCATCAAATTGCTGCTTTTGTGGACATTAAAAGGCACTTTTCACAAACATACCACTAAGGAGACAAATCATTCTAAACCTGAGATATAATGAATTGATTTATCGAGGGTAAATTATTTATGTTCCTCAGTCAAACTGGAAGTAGCATGGGCATAAAGCAGTTTATAGATATTCTACAGCTTAATTCCAACATGTCACTTTTAGACTAAGAACAAGGGACACAGAAGGAAAAACAGTCCTTCCAGTTGCCCAGATGATAGAAGTAGTGCATGTTCTGGTAAGTTTGAAGAAAATGTAAAAAAAAAATAAAAATTCTGTTCTATGCAAATGGATAAATTTAACATTTTAATTTAGTTTTTCAGAATTAATATCCTTGTATCAACTCATAGACATCTTGGAATAAAAAGTTACAATTGTGCCTTAGAGGAATGATACTTTTGAAGATGACTCAGTTATTCTGAAATCCTCTCCTAGAAACAGGCTCATTTCTAGCCAAAGATCTAAAACATAGTAATCACAAAGGAATGTTCAGCAAAGAGATCTTTCAGCAGCTACCCTTCCTTTGGTGGCCCTTTTGCAGCCAGATGAAGATCTGGCCCCTTTCTCTGCCTACACATTAAGTATTAACACTCCAGGTATGGCCCTCGTCATTGCCAGAGATCCTGTTATATATCACACATTTCAAACCTTAAATGTAACCTGGCCCTTTACCAAGCATCTAGCTGAAAACCTTCTCAAGACAAATTAATTTTGCAAGCCAAGCCTTCCTTTGACAGATCCTCTACAGCCTCACTCCAGATGCATCTTAGATGTGTCTTTCCTATCCCCATCCTAACCCTAATCTCAAGGTTGAGTTTTAGAGCCCAAGAAAAATCCTTGAGTTTCTATGATCCCATGAGTATGTATTTAAATCACATATATATGTGGTTGATGTATGAATATGCATACACATATGTGCTTACATATAAGTATACAAGCTGAAAAGGCTCAGTAATTCTAACAGTCCAAGATTGAGTCCCACAAATCTATAACACCACATAAAGTTTTTTTCCCCCATTGTAACATTTTATATTCTGTCTTTAACACTAGTGATGGCCCCTGGGAACCCCAAAGCCCTGTATTGCAAGACCATGACTGGAAAAATTATACACTCCCAGCCAACCCTGAACTTATTCGAGACTTGTTTCTCCAACTGGATACACATAAGTCTGTGTGGCACTATGGGATTTATCCTACGGTACTGAAAGACCTGGCTGATGTTATTACAAGCCTTTTCTCTATTATTTGTCAATGGTCTTGAGAGTCTGGACAGGTCTGAGTTGACTGAAAGCTGGCAAATATTGTCCAGATTTTCAAGAGAGGTGAGAGAGAAGACCTTGATAATTGCAAAGCTGTCAGTCTCACTTAATTGCTTGGTAGAATTATGGAGAAGGTTTTTCTGGGAGTTATTGAAAAAAACACTTAGAGACAAATATTCCTTGGTCAGAGCCAACACGAGTTGTGAGGGGAAAGTCCTGTTTAGTCAAATTAATTAATTTTCACTTTTGACAAGGTTATCCATCTAGTTGACCAAGGGAAGCTAGTAGCTATGTAAAATTTTTGTATTAGGTTTTTTTTTTTTAGGGTTTTTTTTTTTTTTTAATATACTTTCTCACAGTACTCTTTGGGACAAAACATCCAGGATAAAAGTAGGCAAGCTCATAATAAGTTTGGTGGCCAACTGGCTGATAAGGCAGGCTCAAGATTTATAGTAAATGTGGCTGGTGTTCAATAACCAGAGAGATTCCCCAGGGCTCAGTTTTAGGGCCAATACTCTTTAATGTTTTTTATAAATTATTAGATGTCCAATGTACACTACATTTGCTGATGATACTAAATTAAAGGGAGCTGCAGACTATCTAGAGTATAGAGAGGCCTTACAGAGAAATCTAGATAGAATAGAGAGCTGGGCTACCAGAATCACAGAATGATAGGGGTTGAAAAGGACTTCTGGAGATCACCTATTATAATTCTTTTGCCAGAGAGAATCACCTAAAGAAAGTTGAAAATCACCAGCCATAAGACATTAAAAAATATCAAGTTCTGGATTAAAAAATATCAAGTTCTGGATCCTCCGCATAGGATAGGATAATTCTGTTTCTACATGTAAATTAGGGGGGGGAAAGGCTGGAGAACATCCCAACAGGCAGAGATGTGAGGGTTTGGGTTTACGGCAAATTGAGTATGAGTCAATGGCAGCCAAAAGGACCAAGCGAGTACTGGGGTACACATGGAACACAGCATAGCTAGCTGGCCAAAGGGAAAAATTGTCCTGCTCTAGAACACAGAATGCAGCCCTACCTTGACTACTGTGTGAAGCTTTGGGTTTCGAGGGCAAGACTTATAAGGACTGAGATCACTGACTGAGAAGGCTGGGGTATGACCTCATTGCAGTCTACAGCTTCCTCAAGGAGGGCAGCAGAGAATGAGGTGCAAAGGACATGAGGAAAAGGAATTAAGATGCATTGGGGAAAGTTCACATTAGGAAAAAGACCTTCACTGAGAGGGAGATTAGTCACTGGAACAGGCTCCCTAGGGAACACCAATCCTGTCAGAGTTCAAGTAGTCTTTGGATGATACACTTAGTCATATGATTTTGTTTTAGGTAGTTTTGTGAGGAGCAGAGAGTCAGTCTTTTTGCAGATCAAGATATTATAGGGTTCTAGGTATTTGGTCCATTAATTCCACATATTCCAGATTACTGCTGAGTGGGAGAGGGTAAAAGGAAAAGGACATGTATTTGGCATTCTTTCCTCTTTCCATGATGAGATAAGGAATATGTATACTTTGAATAATATTTCATTTTAAACTCTGTCTTTTTCAGAAATAAATGTCAGTTATCCTTTTCTTTTCTTCTTCCCTATGCCCCCCTAAAGAAATAAAATAATACGAACCGAAAATGTTTAGTCCAGGAGTAACATTGATGTAAATTGATACTACAGCAGTAAGTAACAGCTTTGAAAAATTCTTGAGGCACATGGGAGGAATACATATTAGAAGTACTAATAAAGACTCTTCTGAATGTGTGTCAGAGCATGTGATAATACTGTCCTAGGAAGCACCAGGAGAATCTGGCAGGTTGATTCTTACAAACGAGATTCCTCCTGTGAATGGCAGAAAACTTATGAGTTTTGATTGTGTTCTTTGCCTGGTTTTGTTAGATGAGTATGAACAAATTGGTACAGTTCCAGTTGCTAATTGGCACAGCTGGGATTCATGTGAAGAAACAAATCAGAAAATACAGCTGCCTTCTCAAAGAACTACTTAGCTCTTAAAAGGAACAGAACTTGCTTTAGTATAAAAGGTACTAAACGAGCTACAGTGCTTCACTTTGAGAGAAACACTTTCAAAATGTGAAGACTACTGGGAAACAGATACATGCAAAATATTGCGATTTGTTTATAAAAAACATTCTGCACACTCTATATTGCAATTGCACACAGAAGTCCACAGTATAAAAACTCTGTATTATTAAAAAAAAAAAAAAAGAGGTTTAAAATTTTATTGCCATAATCAATGTTGATTTTGTTAACATTCTCAGGATCTGCTTCCTCAAATAGCCTGATACAATTAGTCCAAATTCACAGCCCACAATCTCTGCTACCCCCTACTAACCTTTCAGTCAGTTGAGTCTTTTATGTCACTAATGCTGGGAAGGATTTCAGGTCACTGATTTGAGATTATAGTTGTTCCAAAAATACATGGATTACCCACACAACTTCAGATCTAGGGTATGGAGGCCAAGTCTTCTGAGGAGCTGTTGAAGGAGCTGGAATTATTTAGCCTGGAGAAAATAAGGCTGAAGGAGACCTTCTGGCTCTCTAACACTCCCTGAAAGGGGGTTGTAGTGAAGTGGGAATCAGTCTCTTGTCCCAGGTAATCAGTGATAGAACAAGAGAAAATGGCCTCATATTATGCTAGGGGAGGTTTAGTCTGGATATTATGAAACATTTCTTTTTCGAAGTGGTTGTCAAGCATTGGAAGAGGCTGCCCAGATAAGTGGTTGAGTCGCCATCCTTGGCAGTATATAAAAGATATGTACATGTGGTGCAAAGGGAAATGGTTTAGTTGTGGGCTTAGCAGTCCTGGGTTAACAATTGGACTTGATGATTTTAAAGGTCTTTTCCAGCTTAAACAACTCTATGATTCTGTAAGTGGACAGTACAAGCTTGAGATGTTATAAATTACTTTTCTGTAAGACTTTTATTTTCATGTGTGAAGGTTTTCAGAAGCACCACATTTTAAGATCAAACTTCTGATTTTTTTCCAAAATAAAATTTAAACTCCATTTTCAGTGGCTATATTCATATGTCACATTTGGTGCTTACCCCTGCCTAGCTGATGGTAAACCCTGATCATATGATATGAATGTGGTATGTGGACTGGCCCATTAGATATCTGCTGAGCTTCTTTGAAACCATCTCTGAGAAACTCTGCTGAACAGAATGTGACCAAGCTTGAGTGGGAAGGGAAGTGTTTCTGTGAGAACTAAGGAGGTGTAAGAACAGTAAGAGTTGTGGGGGACTTCAGTAAGAGAAGCTTTCAAAAGTTTATAAATACTCTTATGAGGGAAAGGTTACATTTCTTTCAAGACTAGTCTTTCTCTGAATTGTATAGCTCTACAAGGATTTGACAATGAAGTTTAATACTTCATTCCTGACATTTACAGTTCCCATTTTAGCTTCTTTGCTTGCTGTTTGTTCACTTTGAATCCCAAAGCAACTATCGGATAATCCAGACTTTTTATTGACAAGTATAGGACTAAATAATGATGCAACTTGACGTAATAGATAAAAAAAAAAAATCCTCTCTCCTTGCCAGATCTTGTAAAATCACAATGGCAAAAGTAAGGATGTAAGTAGCATACATATATAGCAGTAAAATGTGATTTCAGCAGAGATGTACATGACTTAATTACCTGATAATAATGCTAGTAGTGCAGCTGTAGCTGAAGACAACATGTAGCTGTATCCTCAGTGCTGTAGAAAGAGCACTTTACCAAATCTGTGACTGACATCATACAGGATGAAATATACTTTAATTCTAGCTTGAGGCTGGTCTATTTTATATTAGTAGATTTTTATAAATATGATGTTGAGGAAGGGAATATGTCAACAAGGAGTGGCAGAGCAGTGTAGTGGCAGTACCTGCATTCAGTAACCAATAGCTGCCTTCTTCACAGGAAGGTATGTATTGTGAGAAGCAGGTAAAGACAGGGCTTGTCTAGTTTGCAGAAAAGGTGCCTTCATGGATTTCTGCAGATTCCTGAGTGGGGCAAATGGAAAGGGAGGTGTTAATCACTTCTCACTGGTTTCCAGTAGCAGGAAGTGTGAGAATGGTTCAAATCTGTACCAGGGGTGCTTTAGACTGAATGTAAGGAACTTTTCTTTACTGAGAGGGTATCTTAAACATTGGAACAGGCTTCTTAGAGATGTGGTCAATGTCCCAGTCTAGTCAAGAGTTTAGGAGGCATTTAGACAATGCCCTTAATAACATTCTTTAGTATTTGTTTAGTCCTAAAGAGACCAGGCAGTTAAACTAGATGATTATTCTAGGCCATTTCCAATTGAAATATGCTATTCTTTTTTTGGGCCCTGTTTTGACCATCTGCAAATCAAGGGTAATGCTATTCAATGCTTTTTTTCCCCAGGCAACATCCCCTGAGAAATGACAGAGCAAGTCAGAGAAACTGAAGGTACTCCTTGGCAGTTATGAATTGAACACAGGCTTTCTGTTTTCATTCAAATCCACTTCATGCCAGATGCAAGAAGGACATTTAAGAAAGAATGAGATATCAATAAATTAAAGATTAATATTTGTGTTGGTTTGAGCTAATTGGAAAATGTGAGTGAGAAGTTGGACCATTGGCTGAGAGAGAGTTAAACAACACTTCACCAAGTTTCACTGAGACAGAGAAAAAAAATTGTTTTAAGAAATGTTCTCAAAACATCCAGATAGCCAGTCTGCTTGCGGGGCCAGTCTGCTTTGGGTCTGTTCTGGCTTCGGCAGCTTTTTCCTTTGTCTCTAGGTCTTGCTGGCTGAATTCAGAGTAAAATCACTAAACCTACTAATTTCTTCTCCTATTACTAATCTCCCCGACCTTCAGCTTATCTGCAGCATCAAGAGGTGGTGAGATAAAGCTGGGAAAGGGGGAAAAGGTGGTAGGGGGGGTTTGGTTATCTTCTCTTGGGGATTTTGGTCTCTGGGAGGGGTGTGGTGTCTGCATTACCCTTTTTACTGTATATTTCTGTAAATATCTGTTATATCTTGTAAATATTTGCTTGTATATTTGCATTGCTGTAAATATAAAACTTCATTTATTAACTTCCAGTGTGTTTTTCTGAGTTTTAGCCAGGGTTTAAAAAGGTGGGGGGGCAGGTCACTGCAAACCCACTACAATATTTTAGGAAAATCTGGTTTAGTATTTTCAGATATTGATCTTCTACATGAAGACTCACTTCAGTACTTGAACTACAGGTCTGGATTCAGTAATGCAGTGTAAGAACTCTTACAAAGTTGTTTCATCTGTGAGTCTTTCTTGATGCCACTGATCAATTCCTCCTGAACAATTTGATATTAGTTGTTTAGAAACCAGATGGAGCAAGTCAAAGACTTTCTGCTTAATATGATGCTCTGTATTTACAGAAAGTATCCTATTGCCAACTGGTTTCTGCTTCCAAATTGCCACCAAAACTTAAATAGAAGTCTACACTGACTGGTGCAGGCAAAAAAAAGTGAAGAGCAACACCACTTTGGAGAGCTTTGTTTTAATAATTTGATACTGAGGTTTTGTAATTCCTGGTTCCTTCTCTTAAATCTTTAAATAGTAGTAATATAATTCTGCAATGAACACTTAGAAGATTCTAAACAATGTGCTGAGACACTAGGCAAATATTCATGTCGGAACAGTCTCACACACCAGTATGTCCTGGGATCTATTCCAAAAACTGTCTTGTTTTGAAAATAACGACAACCTGAGGGGTTTCACGGTTCTTATGCTGTGAATGGGGTAAAATGCCAACAAGGAAAAAGGAGTGTAGAATACCATCATTCTGACAGCTTTTTAAATGAAGGCACCTGGTTAATGCTTTCTTTTTAACTGTGAAGAAAGAGAAAGAAAAGCCCAGTGTCAGAATTAGACACTGATACTGATAATTCTTTGATTTTTTTTTTTCTGTATGCTTCATGATCACATTCTGCAAGTCCAAACTAAAACCCTGAGAAAAGATACACCTAATCCAGTAGCATTATTTGCTGCAGCCTATACCTAAGGTCACAGATCCCTGCTGCCTCTCACTCATTTACTGCCAAGATAAGAGGGGGAACGTTAGGATTGCCAGCTACCACATATTTGTGACACCTGATGATGCTTTTCATGTGCTCTAATAGAAAGGCACCAATAGAACTTATACTAGCAAGATGGAAGAAAACAGATCCTTGTGGGTAATGGCCAGCAGTGGGATCTGAATTATCCCTAGAAAGGAGGCACAAGCCAGTGACTACCCCAGAAAGCATTCAGATTTGCAACAGGTCGCAGGGGCTTTTGAAAAATGGTTGTCACAAAATCCTCAGAAACCAGCACACTACCTGTCCCTCTGTACTAGTTTGCATATATCCTGTTGCTCTTAACAGTGCAAATTTGTGATTTTGAGGTTCAGAAAATTTGTAATATCTGCAGTATCCACAATTCCTTATGTACCAAACTATAAACAGAATACTGTAGAAATTCTCTCCCTTAACGTACCTGACATCACTCTGCTCATCTATTCATCCACGTAGTCATTATTCATTAAATCCCCTTTGTTTTAATTATATCCAACAATTTGAACAACGACTATGTTATAATCTGATGAAAATAAAATGCTGTTTTCTCTCTACATGCATTTCTATCAGAAGAAGATGCAGAAATGCTATGTATATGTGAAACATTCCATAGACAACACTATCACAAAGTGCTGCTTAAAAGTAATTGTAAGACTTTTATTGTAAAAATAAATGTTTTAAGATATGATCAATAGATTCCTTAGGGACCTTACTTTTAGTTGTGTACTTTATCATAGATTAAGCATGCCTGTAAAGAGTTTGAAGCCTGAATCAACTCTTGCAAATGGTTTCCTAAATGGTCGCCTGTTATTTATATTGAACCACTTTGTAAAAACATTATTGCCCAGCATAACTCAAAGTATTTTTGGAATGAAACAAAATTTGCACTACTAAAAATTTAGTTTAATTTCATATTTCCATTATGTCTTCTGTGGTGTGAAATAAACTTCATGTTGTTGTTGTTGTTGTTGCTGGATTACAAAAAAATCCAACCAAATTAAAAAACTTTTTACTTCTCTCTAACAACCTGAGTGTTGTTAGAGAGATGTTTTATTTCCATGTAGGATCTAACTGGGCTGAGTATATGAGAGATAAGGGGAATAGTCATAAATGTGGAAAGTTCCTATAGGAGGATCCATTTTAATTTGGCAGAAATATTCTTTAGGCCTATATAATATGCTATAATGTTGTTATAATGCATACTGGTTTGAGTTAGAACAGAACTAATTCTGTTCAATGATTTTACTTTTCAGCTCAGTCTCTTCTAAGTAACTGCACTTTATGAATAAACAGTGTATGTGTCTAGTAGGGATCCATGAACTCCTGAATACAGTTCCAGAATCCAGATACAGAATTTGTTTCCTATATGCCACTAACTCCTGCCACAGGATCAGTATTGATGGTGACCAACTGTCATAAAAGGTATTGGGCTCAATATTGGTTTTGTACATATTTGTATATTTTTTCTATTGTCATTGTTTTCATTAAATGTTGTTTTCCTTTTCTTTCTCAGTTCATAAGTCTCTCTTCCTCATTCCTTTTTTTAATGTTTTTTTTTCTCTTTGGGAAGGGAGAGTGTCTGTCACCCATTTAGTGTTGGCCCAGACAAAATCCTGGACATAATAACAGGCAAATCTGTCATCTGATATTCAGCCTATGCCTTGGCTCTATCAACCATCCTTTATGCCCCTTTGCTGAAAGAAACAACCCTAAGATCAGCAGTGTTACGTGTTATGTTCAGTCCACCAAAGCGCCAAGGGCAGATTTAGGCTCTTTCTACACTATGGAGAAAGATATGCACACCCATCACAATTACCCTAGAGAAATTAATTTCACTTGCCTATTTCAGAATGGCATAGAACTTCTGGGAATCCAACTCACCTCGGTGAATTATACAGAAAATAAATTACATAGAATTAAGATTTAATTGGCAGATAGTTAAGAGAGAGCATTCATCTGCTTTAGTTATACACAGATGATAACATTACAAAGGAGATTTATTGAGAGTTTAGAACACAGACACAGTACTCCCAGCAACATCCCTCTACCATCTGTTATTTATAGCTATTAAACAACAGTTAATAAGCCGTAGGCCTCAGGTAAGGTTTTTAAGACTGAAGGAGGTTTTAAAAAAGAAGGGGGGAAAAAAAAAAAAAAAAGGAAAATGGAAAATGAGCTTGGTAGGTAGAATCATTCAGCCTGTGGTCATTGGAATAGTGTGTTTTGTAAAGCACCTGGAAATACTCTACAAAAATCATTAAAAGAAACAACACACTTGCAGACCTTGTCAGGAGTCCTTGATGGTATATGGCATTCATTTTTGTTACTGCATGTTAGCAGAGCAATTACAAATTATAAAACAGTGGCAGTAAGATGGTCCAAACATGGAGGTTTGACATTTCTTCAGATGAATTTTTTTTTTTATGTAATAAACCTATTCATAACACACTCAGGATTCCACTTGGTACTGAATTGAGCTACTTTTAATTTACAAAACAAGACAGAGCTTTAGCCACTCTGACATAAAAGAATGTCAAGATTTGAGTTTTATTCCACTTTCCGTGTTAGATGTTCTCAGATGTTCCCTCCATTCTAATTCAGTGCTTCTCAAGATGTTTCAGAGAGCCATTCCTGGCATTTTTAGAGTCTTACAAATGAGCAGAACAAAGAAGCTGAACATAAAGGAGCTCAGCCTAAACAAGCAGGCCCAGCCAGCACTCATGGGTCAAACCTATTCCTGCCTAACCAGGGGGCCTGGTGCCCCCCTGGTCTTTGTGCCCCTCACAGTCACCCAATGTGCACCATAGGGACTAACCAGTGATAACAGGACGGCAACCCCTCTGTCTAGTTGGGCACAGCTTGGAGCTTCTACCTTTCCTGGGCCAGATTGAAAAGCAGAGTGGGCAGGGAGGACAAAGTGGTCACACCTGGGATGGGAGGAGACTCCAACAGCACCCAGGTGCTCTGGGCTTGGGGGTAAAAAAGGGGAAAATACGGTGTAGGGTGGCAAAACAGTAGATACGGTGGGAAAGGGAAGCTGGTGCTGAAAGGAGAGTGAGGAGGAGGAGGAGGAAAAGGATGGAGATGAAAAGAGGAAGATGGGGCAAAAGGAAGAAGATTGAGAGGTAAGGAGGGAGATAGGAGAGGAAAAGAAGGAGGTGGCGTGTTGGTTTGAGCTAATTGGAGAATTTGAGTGAGAAATTAGACTATTGGCTGAGAGAAAGTTAAACATACAGTGTCACTTCACCAAGTTTCACTGAGAGAAGAAAAAAAAATCGTTTTAAGAAATGTTCCCAAAACAAACGAGATTAGCAGAGGGCCAGTCTGGCTTGGGCCTATGCTGTCTCCGGCAGCTTTTTCCTTTGTCTCCTGGTCTTGCTGACTGTATTCAGAGAAAAATCACTAAACCTACTAACCTTTTCTCCTACCACTAAATCTCTCTGATCTTTGGCTTATCTGCAGCATCAAGAGGTAGTGAGATAATGCTGGGGGAAGGGGGGAAAAGTGGTAGGGGGTTTTGGTTACCCCCTTCTGGGGATTTTGGTCTCCGGGAGGGGTGTGGTGTGTTTATTACCTTTTTTACTGTATATTTCAGTAAATATCTGTTATATCTTGTAAATATTTGCTTGTATATTTGCATTTCTGTAAATATAAAACTTCATTTATTAACTTCCAGTGTGTTTTTCTGAGTTTTAGCCGGGGTTTAAAAAGGTGGGGGGGGCAGGTCACTGCAAACCCACTACAGGTGGCAAAGCTGGCAGCTTGTGGCTTGAACAGAGGCACTCTGTGCTGGGTTAAGAACTGGCTGGGTGGCCGGGCCCAGAGAGTGGTGGTGAATAGAGCCATATCCAGTTGGCAGCCAGTCACTGATGGTGTGCCCCAGGGATCAGTGCTGGGTCTGATTCTGTTCGATATCTTTATTGATGATCTGGGTGAGGGGACTGAGTTCATCATAAGTAAGTCTGCAGCCAATACCAATTTGGGAGCATGTGTTAATCAGTTAGAGGGCAGGAGGGCCCTGCAGAGGGACCTGGACAGGCTGGACAGATGGGCACAGTCCAATGCCATGAGTTTTAACAAGTCCAAGTGCCAGAAGGAGGCTCAGAGGACACTTTGGCCACAGGAACCCCATGCAGTGCTACAGGCTGGGAACAGAGTGGCTGAAGAGCAGCAAGGCAGAGAGAGACCTGAGAGCATTGGTAGATAGTAGGCTAAACATGAGCCAGCAGTGTGCCCAGGTGGCCAAGAAGGCCAATGGCATCCTGGCCTGTATCAGGAATAGTGTGACCAGCAGGACCAGGGAGGTCATTCTGTCCTTCTACTCAGTATTAGTTAGGCCACACCTTGAGTTCTGTGTCCAGCTCTGGGCCCCTCAATTTGAGAAAGATGTTGAGGTGCTTGAACATGTCCAGCGAAGGGCACCAAAGCTGGTGAGGGGCTAGAGCACAGCCCTACAAGGAGCAGCTGGAGGAGCTGGGGTTGTACATCTTGGAGACTCAGAGGAGACCTTATTGGTCTCTACCATTACCTGAAAGGAGGCTGTAGCCAGGTGGGGGTTGGTCTTTTCTCCCAGACACCCAGTGACAGAACAAGAGGACAGTCTCAAGCTGCACTAGGGCATTTTTAGGCTGGACGTTAGGAAGACATTTCTCACAGAAAGTGTTCAGCATTTGAATGGGCTGATTGGGGAGGTGGTGGAGTCACCACCCCTGGAGGTGTTTAAAAGGAGAGTGGATGAGGTATTTATTGCTATAGTTTAGTTAATTAAAAGGTGTTAGGTGATAGGTTGGACTCAATGATTTTGAAGGTCTTTTCCAACTTGGTTAATTCTGTGATTCTGTGATTACAGCAGGTGTCTTTTAACAAGAGCTGTCTTGAAAAAAAAGTGGCTGCATTGGGAAAGTCTTCTAATCTGACTCACAAGCATCTTCTGCAGTTTAAGAATAGTTTCTAAGCTAATGGCAAGGACTGACTTGTGACAATAGATACATTACCTCTGCAGTTGTTGTGTTTGTGCTATTATGATCTGTATTTTCCCTTCCAAGGTTTTCATTCTGGATGGTTCTTTGAATAACATGCTTATTTTTTTAAAATGCTCTAATCAATCCTACATTGTTACCTCTTTCTTAAAGTGATTGCTGTAATCATATTACTATTTAATCATATCAGCATTTAAAAGTTCCCAAACCAGATTCTTGAATTAACATCTTGTTGGATTTTATTCAAATTTTAGCAGGTATCACAAAAGTAGATAACTAAATGGTAATATTTTGGTGAAAAATGTAAAACTGAGTGCAAGAAAGAACTACAAATGGCCAGAAAAAGGGCTTAAGATGTTTTCAGTTCCATAGGGTGTATCTGCTTTCCTGCATAAAAAAGCTGAAATAGGAATAGAGATCAGAAAAAAATTAAATCATTTCACATTGATTTATTCCCTATCCACAGCAGTATATATTTCCCTTTGAAGTAGAAACATGATTAGGAACACAGAAACGTGCACAGTTTATGTGTCAGCTTCTCAAATAAGAACTTAGGTTTGCAAAACCTGACAGATTTGTGCTTTGAATTTCTTTTATAAAGCACAATAATTCATTCAATATGCTATAAATTTGTGTGTGTATTTTGGTGGGTTTGGGTTGGGGGGTTTTTGTTATGTTTGATTGTTGTGTATGGGGGGTTGTTGGGTTTGTTTGGGGTTTTGTTTGTTTTTTTAAGAACAGATGATTAAAATATTACATTTTCTTTTATTATACTCTTACTGATGGATATATAAAATAATATCCTATAAGTCTGGGCTTTCTTCAAAGAAGGTGGAATAATAGAATGATAGAATCATTAAAGCTGGAAAAAAAAACCTGTAAGATTTTCAACCCAGCAATACCATGACCAGTAAACCATGTCCCAAAGTGCCATATCTACACATTTTTTTTAACACCTCCAGGCATGGTGACTCCACCACTTCCCTGGAGAGTCTGTTCCAATGTCTGATCATTCTCTCAGTAAATAATTTTTTCCTCATATCCAGTATAAACTTCCCCTGGTGCAGCTTGAGGCCATTTCCTCTTATCCTAATGTTATCATTTAATGGATGTGTTTTCACTTACATATTTGAGATTGTTTTAGAGTGGACACTGAAAATATGTTCTTTAATTCCCCATCAGGAAATTATTATATTTATTTTTCTGGATTACAGAAAATAGAACAAATTAGAGAAACTAATAAGTTGGGTATTTTTTCTACATCATAAGATAAAATCCAAATTATGTTGTCACAGTATTTTAAAACCCACCAGGTTATCTTCTCCATTAGTAAAGGTGTCACCCTTCTCTTCCTTACACACAGTGACACTGTAAAGTAAAGTGTTGCCTAATTCAGGTCGATGAAGTAAAAAAAGATGTCTGAGGCAATTTAACTGCCAAATAAAGCATACAACCAGTCACTCTTCAGGATTAAGTAGGAGAGATCTGAAATATAGGAAATAGCTATGGCACCTTTCTTGCCAAATTACAAAGTATTTTATTTAGTTTTAGAGTTTATTTCTCTAGGGTTTTTATTGTCTTCCATATAGTGTTTCAAAGACAACATTGGTATGTATGGTTTTCAGTGAACTCTCTCCTATGGCAAAAAGTAAAGAAGAGATAGGAACATACCAGACTTTCTCAGATTTTCCTAAAATGTGTGTTTTGACAGGTATTAGTAATACTCATTGAGTAGACTTCTTCAGAATATCCTCCTGTGAACATATATTTCCACTTCAAACCCAATCAAAACCACAGATCAGGTTTGTACCACTTCTTGAACAAATGCATTAATGGTTTATAGGAATGTTTCAGACTAGACATTCTTAATATATTATCACAATGATTTCCTTTATAATTTCTAAAACTACTGTCATATAATCAAGAAAGATTTTGTATCTGTTTATTTTTATTATGCCCACAGTAGGAAAAAAAAATAATCACACTCATTTCAACAGAGTAGTGATGTGACCTTTTATAAATAAAGTCCATCCAAATCAAATTATTTTCCAGCAGTTTAAAATAGCTCCTATCTGACATGTCTCTTAATAATATAATTAAAATCTCAGAAGCAGATTCTAGCTGCTAGAATATTTAGAACAAGGGCCTCGGGGAGGTTCTAGAGCATTTCTGGATGCCAAACAGAATTATGTTTGTCAGAATCATTTGAAACATTTAAAGAAGATCAATGTTTTGTGTAATTGAAACCACATAGAGCATAGATTGTACCAACTTATTTTCACATTGGTCAATATCTAAGCAGCATAGGTTTGAATAAGTAAGAAAAGTAGGTTTAGGAAGAAATATCAATAAACCAACACATATAACAGTCTTCTGTGAAACTAAAATATAAGCAGTAGAACGTAAGGCTAAATAATGAGTTTAGTGCAAATACAGCACACTTAATAAAAAGAACTGCTTCTGTTCTGAACTTTACAACCTCAAAAGAAATATTCTATGTGGTAATACTACTGCATACATTACATGGCCTGCAGGGGCCATTCTGATCATCTTTTCTGACCCCCTGCATAGCACAAGCATCAAGACTTCAGTCTTCTTTAAAATAGAAAATACTAAAGTTTTACTTTCATGGATTACCTGAAGTTATCATGAATATTTAAAAAGTTCTAGGCAACAATTTGGGGAAGGAGGGAAGTGGTGAACATACAGACATCTGTCACTAGGCATATCTGGATCTGTTCTCAAGCCTACACAGAGATAGATCACACGCCCCTGCAGAGTCCTGGCTGTGCTCATATTTTCATACAGCTAAGGGATATTTCCAAGCAGAAACCTAGCAAATCCAATACAGCCTTCACTGTATGGTATTTATATACCTAAAGTTATGGGTTGGGATTTTCATATAAATCATGCTTTTAAAAATGTATTTACTGTCCCTATTTCATATAAGAACCAAGGACCACAATTCCACTTCCTGTCACACCTAACCAAAAAGTATGTAATACTGTTAAAACAGAGTTTATGAAAGTAATCAAGAGGCTGTTTATGTTGGATACAGATTTACAGCTAATAAAAGGTTTACCTTTAAAACATTTGTTAAAACAAACTTTTCTATGCCAAAACCACAAAATAATAATGTTAGCTGTCAGAATATATGTCTTAAACACATGTTGAGACTCGCATATCTGCATCTGTTCAGCACTCAGAATTGGTCTCAAACTTCATGAAATCAAGTTTTCAAAGTGCTGCTATTAACAAATGAAGAAACATATTCCTGACTTTCTAGATGAGTGCAAGCTTTGGAATTGCTTTACCACAGCAAATTTAACCCTTCTAGTTGTGATTGAAGTGGTTATGATTAATTAATGCAAGATGATTTTCCCAAAATTAATAGTTTATTAATTTCAATATCCAAACATTCTACCCTTGACCATTAATTTTTAATAATAAACAGGTTCAATTGTAACTGTTATGGAATGGTTACAGAAATGATATCTAGATCTAGTAGTAATTATCAATATGCATTAAACAATCCAATTGAATCAACTAATTAACGAATTAACACTTGAAGAGATTTCTTGCTGTCAGCAGTGCCACTTGGTCACTAGATGTTTGGATGAAGCCATAGGTTTGCTATAACCATTTAGGGAGAAACCATAGGCTGAGCACAGGCTTAGCACAGGGCAAGCATGTGCACCTTGTTTACCACAGGATGCAAGCAGGAGAAAACAAGTTGTGTAAGCCAGAGTGCTCATAATCCATGGTTCCAGGTCTTTTGTTCTTTTTCTCGCAGTTGTCTCTTCCCCAAAACAAGAAGGAAGGCAGAAAAACATGTCTGGGCAAGCCAGCATATGTACAGGCATATCTTGATCCTTCAGGTCACTAGTATAAAAGCTTCTCTATATTGTTCTGTCTCTTCTGATACCATGACTTCTCTACTTCTCAGAAGGAATAGTTACACATATTTTCTTACAGGACCTTTCTTGAAATTTGCTCTAGTTTCCCCTTCCCGCCATTTTTTTTTTAGGTACAAAGAACATGTGAACTAGAATTTGCAATTTGAAGGCATTCCTGCACTTCAGCATGCAGCCCTCACATGCCCTCCTACTTTGAGTAGAAAAATGTCCCCATCAACTAATATCTAAACACTGTGCTAGACTGTGAATTGATTCTGTAACACATTTATAGCTCAGCTACTGCTCCATAATCATGGGGAAGGGCACAGCAGGAAAATATGAACTTAGAGTCAGTCTTGGTTACTAAGTCAATATTATATCTATACTTTAAAAAAATTAATATTAAAACAATTTTTAATATTGAAATGGGATTAAGGCTGAAAAGCCTTTATTGATAAGTAAGTTAAACCTATTGAGGAAATCATGAGATGCAGTAGTGAAATTTTGCTGTTAAAAATTGATCAGGGTTCACTCTAACTAGAATATGCTATTTGATTTAAAACCATATCAAGTAAAACTAGCAAGTAGAAATGACAATGGTAATATTTCTGATTATAAGGAAAGCATTGTGATTTCTAGTCTAAGCTTCCAAAGACATCTCTACGGTATCCATGCTAAACATGTTTTGTGTCTGAACTCAGAGAGGACAATATTAACAACTGGCAGTTATACAGCATATTCCAGGCAAAACCATCAGTAAATTCTACAAATCAATGAAAAATTTTATGTTCAAGGATCACTTTCCCATCAATGAAATCTTGGCAATTCTAGGGTGGAAATCAGCAATATTTACAATGAAAATACAGAAAGTCATATGTTTAAGATAGAAAATTATAAACACCAAGTCCCCTTGGAAATTCAGCAGATATTTTGACAGTCAGAAAACAAGCTCTAGTCCAGTCTAGGCAGAACATTAGGTGAATTCTACAAAAATAATCTGTATCAACATTTAAAATAAATTTAAAAAGGAAGAATCAGCATATATATCTGCTTTACATTCAAGATCACTACATATCTAAGCTAGAACAATTTGCACCTTGTTCTGAAACTGAATTGAGCAGAGATGAAGGTATCTAAAGACTCCATATATCAGTATTTCAGAACAATGGTGTTTGCCAAAGTCTATGGGTGACTCATGTCTTGTCCTAGACATTAGCTCTGCTTTGTCTGCCCTAGGCTTTTAAAGAACAGTAACCTTATTACAATGCTGAAGAACACAATGCTGATGGTCTTAAAGGTCATCAAAGTATTCTCATCTGAGAGGTTTCTAATCAGTCTCCCTCAGCAAGAATTCAACATGTGTTGGATGAATGGACAATTTTCCTCTAACATTCAGAGTTCCCATGTTCACTCACATGCACACATTTTTCTCAATGACAGCTCTAGGTAATTTTTTCAATAAATGACAATTCTGTACATCCATAAATAGTCTAGTAAGACCCCAAGCATAGGCATGTGCATGAGGCGTGTGACAAGTGCTCCTGCAGAAGACAAGCTGTTATCAAAAGCAAAGAATAAGGGGTTGCTGCCAGGCCTTTTGCTATCAGAGGGTAAATTTAACACAAATTTCAGCATTAATAAATATTTTACAAGAAAATGCTTTCCTTAATTTTGTTTCTCTGACATATTTAACCTCTTACAGCTTTTTCTCACTCTTTGTGCTATACCAATGATATAAAAAAATATAGAACCATAGTACAAATAATTCTCTTCTAAATTAATATATTTTTAAAATCAGTATTTATTTTTCACTTATAGGTGGTTTTTTTTTAATTAAGGTTAAAGTCAGATAGTTTCAAATTAACTCCTATCATAAATACAATTCTCATTTAATTTAACCTTAATTTATATTATCCTGGGATTTTGTTTGTTTGTTTTTTTAATCTTTTAAAAATAATTGCCTTCTAGTTCCTTGGGCAATTTTCTCCACTGCTTGATTTAGAAAACAGTGTTCAGAAGGGCAGTAGAGGATAAATGGCCTAAGATATAGCAATTATGTTTATTGTTTTACAGATTACAGACAGTAATTTGTTTTATGAAGCAGCACAGAAGAAAACAGGCACTATTTTGAAAATTAAAGGTCTGCCAGTGTGCTGTATAATTCTCTCCTGAATTACAGATAATTTAAATACTTTTTAAAAAACCCAAAGTAAATGTCAGAGGCAGAGAGCTGAAATTAAAGAATATAGCATAACTATTACAAGCATAACTAGCATGAACTAATTTGAAATATTACCATAGATAATGCATAATAATGACTGAAAAATAATCTTCTGTTTTTCAGATCCAGGTTTCAGTATAAACAGATACTGACGTGATAGCAATGATTCATTCGTGTCTGCTTAATTACTGTAGGTTTAAAACTTAAGATGCTTTCTTCTCATATGTATTAAACTACCAGCAATTTCTAAATAAATAATAAAGTACTTTATGTACGTAAATGGTTTTGACTGATGAAAGTCCTCTAGAACTGTGTTTCTCCCAGTGAATGGAAGGAATATGACTATCTTCAAATGAAAAGACAGTCTGAAATCTACTTAAAATTGTCAAATGCTAAGGCAAAAGTAGGGCATCATAAATGAGCTCTTTCTCCTATCAAGCTACTTTCCCCATTATTCTGTGATTTATGTATTGACTGCTGTGAAAGTCAAGCATTTTTTAAAGAAAAGGGCAAGACTCAAAAGCAACTACAAGGCATCTTTCCAATTTACATTTACGTAAAAAGCATATTATTAAGGCGTAAGAGTGTTATAGTAAATATGAAAAGAAACTAAAAGAAACTGTCTTCACAGACTTTTTTTCCACTTTTCATTCCCTGTTCTACTTATTCTTAGGGTCTTACTAGACTATTTGTGAATGTACAGAATTGTCATCTATTGAAAAAAACGGCCTAGAGCTGTCATTGAGAAAAATGTGTGCATTTCTGTTCTACAGGTTACCTGTACTTCCTTTCTGTGTGTTCTTTTGCCCAGTCTGTTGCCTTGTATTCCAGCTCTTTTCATCTTCCTCTTTCTCTTCTATATGACTTTGTGTAATCTTGGGAATTCTCTAATTCCTCCATAGTAACATCTTGATTATAACTTACTCTGTTTAGATCAAGATGTTAAAGAACTGTAATAAAAACAAAAGCTTCTCAGAATCATGGAATACGTCTGGTTGGAAGATACCTCAAAGGTCATCCAGTACAACCGTCACCCAATCACTGAACGGTCAACATTAAACCATATGCCTGAGCTCCAGACTCACATTCTGCTTAAATGCCTCCAAGGATGGTGACTCCACCACTGCCCTGGGCGGACCATTCCCATGTTTGATAACCCTTTCTGTGCAGAAATATTTCCTAACATGAAGCCTGGCATAGCTCTAGTCATGTCACTTGCCACCAGGGGGAAGAGTTGGACCTCTCTTTGCCCCAACCTCCTTTCAGGTAGTTGTAGAGAGCAGTAAAGTCTCCCTTCAGCCTCCTCTTCTCCAGACTGAATAACCCCAGCTCCCTAAGACACTCCTTGAAGGTCATGTGTTCCGGGCCCTTCATGAGCATTGTTACCCTTCTCTGGATGAGCTCCAGCACCTCAATGCCCTTTTTGTAGCAGGGGGCTCTGAACTGAATCTAGTATTTGCCAGTGCTGAATACAGCAGGATGATCACCTCCCTGTTCCTGCTGGCCACGGGATTTCTAATACAAGCCAGAATGCCACTGGCTTTGTGGTGAGCATAGTCCAGCTTGCCTAGCACGACCTTCACCTTAGGCAGAGAGAAAAGGAATCCTTACTGCTCTTCCTTGCTCATACAGATCATAGATGATGATAATGTCTCGTCTCCCTCCTTGGACAGTGTTCTTTTTTGTAGTTGTTCACAGTTTCCAGGTTCTAGTCAAATCTCTCCCAGTACTCTGAAACGTCACATGACCTACTTAGTAAACTAGTTATTACATGGTAGCAGACAGGAATAAATCAAAGGCCTTGCATACACAGGTATTAAAATATTTTACTGAATCTACAGATAAAAAAAGGGTATTCAAACCATTGAATATACTCTTCAAAGTCAAGCAGCAAAGAGCAGTGCTTAGGACAGGCAAGGAGAAAGGAGGAAATCAGATGGTTCTTTGACTTGTGTTGATTAGAAATTGTTTCATTGTGCTTCTAAAGATATCTTAGATATTAATTTGAGGGTTGGTTTTAGCTCAGCAAGTGTGTGCATTATATGCGTAAGGTTTACTGAGAACAAATTTTCACTGTGAATTATCATTCAAGCATTTAAGTTCTCTATACATACTTAGGAATTTGCATTTCAACAGAATACGAAGCTGAGTTACATGAAAACTATTTTAGATAACATACTCAAGGTCTGACAGAGGAAACATTTTCTAGAGCTCCAAACCATTTATAATTTCTGTATATTTTGTGCTTGCCATTTTACAGATAAAAGACAGGATTTTACTGCTGGAGGTAGTTCACTGAGTAGAGGAAACACGCGAACAAAAAAACAGTGAAGAATAAGCATTATATTAATAATAACTTTAAAAAATAACTAGTAAATGCAAACATTAAAACTGGAAAGAGGTTCTTAGTTTCAATTAAAGACTTTGCCCACCAGGGGAATTGAGAGGCTCCTTTCTGCTACTAAGGGAGAAAGGCACAATAGAATCTAGTTACAGAATTTCTTAGAGAGTGGCTTTGAATATTTACTCACAAAAATTGGCCCCCAACGCATGGGGTCAGCTACAGCTTCAGACAGCACCCAAACACTTTCAGGGAGTTCTGTTGATGCCCTTTCAGCCACTGAGGCTTCTGATTCTTCCCAGGGTGCTGGGGAAAGGAGGCAGGAGATCTCTGACCTTATCCTGGCTCCTTTGGAAAATCTGTGTGTCCCTTCCATGGCTTCTAATCTTAGCAGGTGTAGACAGGATAAGGCAGTGAGGCAAAACACTGCCAGAAGCAGAGAGCAATGGCAGCAGGGAGCAAGCAAGCAAGCAGGTGGACATTGTGCCATTGATCCTCACTCTCTGTGTGCAACCATCCAGCCAATTCCTTATCCAGGAGTGTTCCACCCATTAAATCTTTGTTTTTTTCCAGTTTGATAATCAGGATGTCATGTGGGACAGAGTCAAATGCCTTACTCAGGTCCAGGCAGATGACGTCAGTTGCCCTTCCCTTGTCCACTGTTGCTTCAACTTCATCATAGAAAGCCAACAGACTTGTCAGGCATGATTTGCCCTTGGTGAAGCCATGCCATTTACCACCTATCATCTCTTTGTTTTTCATTTTGCCACTGCAGAGCCTTGAGGAGGATCTGCTCCATGATCTTGCCAGGCACAGAGGTGAGACTGACTGGTCTGCAGTTCTTTGTTTCCTTTCTTGAAGATGGGTGTTCTGTTTGGCCTTTTCCAGTCAGCAGGAACTTCACCAGTCTGCCATGACTTTTCAAATATGGACAGTGCTTCAGCAACTTCATCTGCCAGTTTCCTCAGGACCTGTGGATGAATCTTGTCCCCATGGATTTGTACACGTTCAGACTCCTTAGGTGCTCATGAACATGATCTTCAATTATATTGGGCAGGTCTTCCTTCTCCCAGTCCTTACTTTTGCCCTCTGTTTCTTGGACATTGTGGTTGGAGCCCTTGTGGTTGAAGACTGAGGCAAAGAAGTCATTGAGCCTTATCCATATCCTTTGTCACTGGTTCTTCATTTCCCTTCTGAAAAGGTCCCACATTGTCCCTAGCTCTGCTTTTCTCACTAATATACCTGAGGAAATTAATGTCCCTTACCAGATTCAATTCCAGCTGTGCTTTAGCTTTCCTAACCTGACCACTATTTGCGTGAATAATTTCTTTGTATTCATTCCAGGTTACCTATCCTCATTTTCACTCTCTGTAGGCTTTCTTCTTGCATTTAAATGTGTCTAAGATCTTTCTATTCATCCATACAGGCCTCCTGATGTTCTTACCTGCCTTCCTCTTTTTTGGGATGCATTGCTCCTAAGCCTGGAGGAGGAGATTCTTGAACATTGAACTTCTTTCTTAGGCCTCCCTTCCTTCCAGGGTTTTTTAGCATGGCACCCTGCCATGAGAAAACATATATTCAGCTTACAAGTCTGGAAAGTGCACATCTTCACATTACTACTTCAATTTCCACTTGGAGCATCATTCACAAAACTGCAGATGAAGAAATGCCAAGATGACAGGACACAGATGAATGCTAATGGATTTGAACTTTTGCTAGCAGTATTCAGCTTTGATTTTAACACAATCCCCACTTTTGTCATGACCAGTATATTGAAAAGTTGTTTTAACTGTCTAAGTCTAATAACATCACCAGTCATAATCTATTCCAGAATCTGTGGAAAGTCATTAACTTTCTCTCCATCTCAGTCATCATCATCATCTGCCTAGACTGGAAAAGACAAAATTATTTTCACTTACTAAGGATTTCATAAATCACTGATAGTCGAATAATTGCCAAATATCACAAGAGTTCTGCTGATATTTAAGGACATTTAACTTGAAATTCATATAATTGATGAATGAAAAAGTAGTTTTCGGAGACTGTTTTTATGCATATTTCATAATCCCAGTTTGAAATGGCACTGACTATGAAAGAATAAACAAAGTTTAAGTGATATCCTTTCTATTCCCGAACGCACTGCTTCTAAGTCACTATTAAGGAGTTTGGGGAACAAATAAGCAAGAGTATTTAACAATTATATTGTAATACATTCTGCACAATTGCTTTGATATGGCTGTGTATGGTGTTCCCTTTTATTACCACTAAGACACTGATGAAGCTCACTGTAGCTCCTTCTTTTAGAGCTTGTCAGTTTTGTCACTGACTACCATGACAGCATAGATATTGCTGAGAATTACCATTCACCTTTTTGAAACTTGCTGAAATTTAGAAAAGCAGTTATACCTTGAAAAAAAGAATGCAGGACCACCAGTCTGTTTCAGACTTCAAATCAGCTTCAAATCAGTCAACATCAGCTGCTGTAATAAGAACAGGTTTCTGTGGTGATTTTAAAGTAGGAAGTTGTATTTTTTTTTCCTTTGTTTTGTTTTGTTTGTTTTTTCTCATCTAGAAAGCAAATGTTTGATGAAACATTTGAAGCTACGGAGCTCTCTGGGCAACACTCCCAGTCATTTTCAGCAAACACTCCACCTCTAGAAAAGAAAAAATGAAATGCCTTCCTAGTAGGGATGGCAATGATACTACAAGTAAATATGGCTGGCTACCATCAGGGAAAACACAAAGCAGGACACATAAGCTATTCAACAAATAATTAAAATTGCTGGAAAGATGTCATTGGTAAGACAAAATTTAATTCAGACAAACTGTCAAAGACCTTACAACCCTTTTAGTTTTCCTTGGTTTGGTAAATAATTAACACTACATGGCAAATCTTGCTGCATGACAAAAACAAATAAAGTATAATAGTACTGAACGCAAAAAATATGTCTATTTCATTTTTTCTTGACATATGAAACACAATTTTGCAAAACTGAAAGTTTGCTGTTCAGAGCAGCTAAAAAGATTTAGTCCCCCACAAGCATAATGTCCTCAAAAGAATACTTACCCCTATTTCAGCCATCACATAGTAAAAAAATTTGTATTTCTGTGAAAGGAGACTTATTTTAAACATAAATGGAATCCTTGTGATTAACTAAAAAGGATGTGATTAAGCCTTTCCTTCCTCAATTCCTAGCCATGAAGTAAGGTGCATTTTAATAACCAAAAAAATAATTTGGTTGTCACTGCAGACCAGTGACAAGTGGCGTCCCTCGGGGGTCAGTGTGGGACCAATGTCGTTTAACATCTTTGTCAGTGACGTGGACAGAGGAATCGAGTTCAGCCTCAGCAAGTTTGCAGGTGACATCAAGCTCTGTGGCACAATCAATTTGCTAGAGGGCAGGGATGCCATCCAGAGGGACTTGGACAGGCTGGAGAGGTGGGCCCAAGCCAATCCTAGGAAATTCAACAAGGCCAAGGGTAAGGTCCTGCACCTGGGTTGGTGCAATCCCAAGCACAAATCCAGGCTGGGTGGCAAATGGTTGGAGAGCAGCGCTGAGGAAAAGGACCTGGGGATCTGAGTTGATGAAAAGCTCAATGTGAGCCAGCAGTGTGCTTGTGCAGCCCAGACAGCAACTGTGTCCCAGGCTGCATCAAGAGCATGTGGCCAGGAGGGCAAGGGAGGGGATTCTCCTCCTTTACTCTGCTCTCATCAGACTCCATCTGGAGTACTGTGTAGAATTCTGGAGCCTCCAAGACAAGAAGGACATAGAACTGTTGGAGCAAGTCCAGAGGAGGGCCATGAAGATGATCAGAGGGCTGGAGCACCTCTGCTATGAGGACAGGCTGAGAGAGTTTGGGCTTTTCAGCCTGGAGAAGAGAAGGCTTTGAAGAGACTTCATAGTATCCTTCCAGTATCTGAAAGGGGCCTCCAAGAGGGCTAGGGAGGGACTATTTACAAGGTCTTGTAATGACAAGATGAGGGGTAATGGGTTTAAACTGGCAGAAGGGAGATTTAAATGGAATGTTAGGAGGAAGCTCTTTATAGTGAGGGTGGTGAGACACTGGAATATGCTGCCCAGGGAGGTTGTGGCTGCTCCCTCCCTGGATGTGTTCAAGGCTAGTTTGGATGAGGCTTTGAGCAATCTGATCTAGTGGGAGGTGTCCCTGCCTATGGCAGGGGGTTGGACCTGTATGATCTTTGAGGTCCCTTTCAACCTGAGCCATTCTATGATTTCAGCAAATAATAATTTTATCCTTTGAACTATCTAGTGAAACTACAAAAAATTGTTTTCCAAGCTTCTCTCCTAATACATGTGTGGTTCAGACAGAAACATTAAATCACTCATGAAAATAATATAAAATTTTTTAACAAGCATTTATTAAAACACTGAGATTATAAGCAGTTGTTATTAATAGAACTGTTATTGGCAGATGTTATTCAAAGTCAAATGAATTTTCTTATGTTTATGAATTCATTGCCTTTTACTCCTGACCATGGATAATCACAATGCACTAAACACACAATAATTAGAAGAGCTTCTAAACCCCTGATTAATTCAGCATGAAGCACTGGTCTGTGTACAATTACAGAAGACAAAACTAGGTCTTTCCAGATCCAAGCCCTCCATAATAAATAAACCTTACTCTGTATCTGCTAACATAACTGAGAGTTATTCCCATCAGCCATTGAGGAGTCAGGTGGATTAATCAGCTAATTTACCTGTTAAAATGTTCCGATTTTTCCAGTATTGTGTTAGAGCTGATGAATTTCTATAACATAGAGTCTACCTCTTCAAGTACTACTTTGACATTGCTAGGCAAAAAGATCTCTGGCAATGCGGCATCTTCATGCCGTTTGTCTCTGAAGACAAAGATTGTGGTAACTGAAGTCTGCAATAAACACCCTGCTGGCAAATATTTCCAGAACCACTGAGTCAACACTTTTAATGATGACAATTATCAGCCAAGCCAAATTGTGGTTGAGTTGTGATTGCTTCCTTTTTTGAAATAATGAATCTTCAAGACAATTTTGCATTGACAGCTAACTTTACACCTTCCTTCTTAGAACAAAACCTACAACACAGTTGTCCTGGTCCATACAGTCAAGATGGAGCCCAGGTATACAATGAGGACTTATATATATATATAAATTTCACCATTTGAAGCAGAAAATGCACTTAATTTCAAAGACAAAAATCAATTAATATTGGTCATGTATTTTTCAGATCAACTTTCACTCAGTGTGACTGAGTGCCTTCCACCATGTTATAGATACCAGTGCTGTACAATGAGCATCTGAAGTCAGCTCTGACTCCTTCAATTTGTAATAGGACCTTCATAAAAATAGTTTCCCATCTTAGCTTTTTTCCTCAGATATCCCAGAATTCCTATTCCATTGTTGTGGTTCTACCTTTTGTAAAAATAAGCACAACACACAGCTTCTAGCCAAAACTTATAAATAATTATCAAGTGAGTACTTCATTATTCCAAGCATAACATCACAATTCATTGTGATATATAGTATCTGAAATCTGCATAATAAACCAATATCAGTTAGTGGACAAAACATTAGAAAGGTTAAGAAAAACAACCAACCAAACAAAAAAATTCAGCCACCCCAAACAAACAAATTATATATATATATATTTATTTATTTATTTATTTATTTATATTTATTTATTTATTTATTTATTTACTAATAAGAACAAATAAATGCCAAATAAAATTATTCTGTATATGTAGAGACAAAGATTTCTAACCTGGGCTGCACAAGCAGTGATAGAAAAATGCACTGTTACAGAGAGACGGGAAAGTTTAAGAGAGTTCAAACTGACTGATATATTTTTGATACCATGAGTTAAGTTTGACTCCAAAGTAATCCTGGCAGTTTTAAAAAATGTACCCATTTACACAAAGACTTTGAGAACTGGCTGATGACTCAGTTTTCTTTACTTGGAAGTTTATAGTTTGGGATAACTAATGAAAATCTCGGAGCACATTTCTTTGAAGACAGGCCTTCTTGTGATGTTTTGCCTTCACAAATCATTAGTGTCATCAAAACTACTAGTCACTGTTCTAAACCACTGACTATAAAGGTGAGTATTATCTATCTCTTATTCACTCCCCCTCCTGCAGTGACACCAAAGAGACTGAATGAAGAAAATGGATACTTCGCTGTCTCTTGAGCTAAGAAAACTACAAACAGTGAGTATGTGCAACTAAATTCTCATTATTTCTACTTCCTACATGCTCAAAATATCTTTTAAAAGAATATTTTAAAAGTGGTCTTGTTTTAAGAATGGAAATATATTTCCTATATATAAACAAATTATATATTTTTAGCTAATCTACAGTGTCAAAATTATGCAAAATAAATACAGCCTACTTGTGATATAAAACAATATCCAATGGAATGAGAAGTTGATGAATGGAATGGGAAGAGACCTACACCCACCTTGTTCCAAACTCTTTTCAGGGAGTTGTAGAGAGCAAGGTCCCCCCTAAGCCTCCTTTTATCTAAACTAAACAAGCCCAATTTTCTCAGCTGCTCCTCACAAGAATTCTTGTCTTGTTGCTTCACTATATTTGTTGCTTTTTCTTTGGACCTGTTCCTGCACCTTAATGTTCTTCTTGTAGTGAGGGCTCCGACAGTGAACCCAGTACTCAAGGTATGGCCTCACCAATGCTAAGTACAGAAGGACAAACTTCCCTGGTCCTGCTGGTCACACTATTCCTGATCCAAGGCCAGGATGCTGCTGGCCATATTGGCCACTTGAGCTTACTGCTACCTTGTATTCCGGGAGATGTTGACCAATACCCCCACGTCTTTCTCTACTGCACAGTTTTACAACCACTTTGCCCCAAGCCTGTAGCATTGCAGCGGGTTGTTGTGACCCAAGTCTAGGACCCAGCACTTGGTGTTGTTGCACATCACACAAATGGCCTTGGCCCATGGACCTAGTCTGCACAGGTCCCACTGCAGAGCTTTCCTACCCTCAAGCAGATCAGTGCTCCCTCCCATCTTAGTGTCATCTGCAAACTTACTGAGGATGCCCTGGATTTCCTCATCCAAATCATTGATAAAAACTTTAAAGAGAACTGTTCCCAAAATTGAGTTCTACAGAAATCTGCTTGTGACTGACCACTAACTGGATTTAACTCTGTTCATAATCACTCTTTGGGCCCATCTATCCATTCTGTTTCTTCGCAACAAATCACCCACCCATTCAAACCATGAACAGTCACTTTATCCAGAATGCTATTGAACACAGGGTAAAACATTTTAGTAAACTCCAGATAAAAACATGACAGTATCACAGGATATAAGGGGTTGGAAGGGACCTCTGGAGATCATATATTCCAATCAACCCTGCAAGAGGAGGACTATATACTCTAGTGCAGTTTGCACAATAACACATCCAGAAGGGTCTTGAAAGTCTCCAGGCGAGACTCCACAACCTCTATGGGGAGCTTGTTCCAGTGCTCTATGACACTCACAGTAAAGAAGCTCTTCCTCATGTTGAAGTGGAACTTCCTGTGCTGTAGGTTATATCCACTGCCCCTTGTCCTGTGTCAAGGAACAACAGAGCAGAGACTGTCCCTTCCTTCTTGACACCCAGACCTCAGATATTTATAGACATTTATCACCTCTCAGTCTTCTCCTCCCCAGACTAAAAAGCCCCAAGTCTCTCAGACTTTCTCATAAGGCAGTGCTCCAGATCCTTAATCATCCTTGTAGCCCTCTACTGGACTCTCTCAAGTAGATCCCTGTCCATCTTGAACTGGGATGCTCAGAATCGGGCACAATATTCCACAGTTTTTTCCTCATCTACTCAGCAGGTCACCTCATTGCAGAAAGAGATCAGATTTGTTAAGCAGAACCTGTCCTCATGAGCCCATGCTGACTGTGCCTGATCACCTGGCTGCCCTGAAGATGCTCCATAATGGCACTCCGTATGAACCGCTACATGACCTTCCTGAGCAGGTCAGACTAACTGGCCTCTAGCTCCCCAGATCCTTCCTCCAACCCTTCTTTTTAATGGACATCACATTTGAAGTTCACATCAAGTCATGAGTCTTAGAATTCATTTCTAGTTGATGTTTTAAAATACTTCAAAGTGTTAATTTGTAAGGCTGCAAATAAATAAGAAGCAGTTGATCATATGCAGCTCCCTTCTATTAAAGGCTGCTGAAGTTTGTAATGCCTTTCATAAAATGAACAAAGTTCTCTTGAAGGTTCAATAAGGCTGCTGATTCCATCTCTACCAAGAACAATGACATGATATAATTTACATTAAAATTGCTATGCACTGGCATAGCTTTTTTGAAATGAAGCTTGATAGTTGCCCTGTAATTGACTTCCTTCTCTTGCTCTGATCATTCTCTGCCCTTTCCAATTGATTAACTGTCTACTTGCAGCAAGAATTTCCATCAGCTTTGGTTAAGGTCCTAGGCAAAGGAATGTGTTCACTAATCAGTTGCACAGAAGCAGATTTAGAGCACTAATTATAAGCAGCTGAACCCTCATAACTTATAGTTATGATTACACAGCAAGGTAGACAAACAGCTCTCTCCAGTTCCTGATAAAGGTTAACCAGGACCTATTGCCTTCCTGATGGCTGACTCATCTGTATCATGCTAACTTCCTGATAGCTGACTTATCTCTATCATGTTCATTTACAGTAGAGATCTTTTCCAGCAAACTTTTGTCTTCAGCAAATATGGTCTATGTGCATACTTGACAAGTCCATCAATATTTGTTACATAAACCTGTACAAGTAAATTTGAGTTGACCGGTCAGTTTCCACTTCTTTCAGCAGCAGATCATTGAAATGAAAAGCGACCTAATGTTTTTTATTTGTTATTATTTTTTGGCTCAATGGAATAGAAGTCAATGTCATTACTTCTTTGTACAAAAATCATAGAGATCATGTGGATTACTGAAATTTGACTCTAACCTGAATTGTGTCCCATTTTTGTTGGTATAGCTAAACACTACACAAAGTATATTTGACAATGTGTTAATCTTGCTGACTTCAGTTTCCCTGGAGAAAGAGAATACTTGGTACAAAGACAACAGGCTTGCAGAATGTTTATTACTTTTTTCTTTCATTTTACAAGAGCCTTTATACAGGCAATGAGTCTTTTTACTGTGAAGAAGCTTGCATATTAGTTAAATTTTAAAATAGGGAGACCCTTCTTTACAGTTTATACAGTGTAAGTCAAATATTGTCTGTATTTTCCAACTAACTAATGAGATAGTTTTTAAAGTTCTGATGTTAGACACAGTTCAGTAACTCCTGATTTTTCCTCACATTACTGAAAAAAACTGAGGTGTAAGAGGCATTATATATATATTTTTTTTTTTACTATCCTTTTATCTAAAAGTGAATAAAACAACAGGAAATAAAATTTTCTCAGATTTTGCTTCATACTATATGGCTCTTTCACTTTTCAGAAGCCACTTTACAGTGTTTACCAGGATTGAGAAATGGCAAAAAAAGAAACATGATAAAAGAACTCTTTAAGACAAAATTTTCAAAATGAAGCTTAGTTATTGAACAACTTGGAAGAATGTAATATCCCAGATTCCATCAAGTATTTTGTGTTTGTTTTCTGTTTACACTAAAAGCAAGGAGATATAATGTGTATGATAAAATAGTATGGCCTAGTAGCAGGTGTAAACTGGATCATTTGCTCTTAATTAAACAAATTTGAAATACTCCCTCAAAGCAGCTTTCAATAAAAACAAGTTTTCAAAGGAGCTTCCACTTTCTGTGTTTGACCAAATTGAGGATATTTTGTGCTAAGATGACTGTGTCATTTCTTTACAAGCAACCATCAGTTCTCATTTCTGTTTATCTATCTCTCTCTCTGAAAAACATGGAACAACTTGGTTCTCTGGGCTTTGTTTTTCAACTCACCAGAAAGAGAGAAAAGTTAGAAAGACCAAACATTTATATTTTCAAAGCTTACATATTTACAAATTCATTTCCATTTCCATTTACTTTATTAGAATTATTAAAATATAACAGAATCACTGAGGCTGGAAAATACCTCTTAGATCAAGTCCAGCCTATAACCTAACACGATGACACCAGCTAAACCACGCCACCAAGCACCACATCCAATCTTTTCTTAAAGACCTCCAGGGATGGTGACTTCACCACCTCCCTGGGCAGTCCATTCCAGTGCCTGATCACCCTTTCTATGAGGAAGTACCTCCTAATATCCAACCTAAACCTTTCCTGGCACAGCTTATTAAAAAATAAGCTATTGCAAAATTAGTTTCCTCTATTATATATATTTTAGCATCACAGAATCATTTTGGTTTGACTACAACCTTTATCAAACTCTACCAAGTCCAGTGCTAAACCATGTCCATCAGCACCACATCTCTGTCATTGAAACACCTCCGGAGATGGAGATTCATCCACCTTCCTATTCCAGTCTTTGAGAACCCTTTGAGAATCCTTCCTTCCAGTGAAGGAGTTTTTTCTAACGTCCAAACTAAACATGTCCTGGTGAAAACTGAAGCCATTTCCTCTCATCCAATCATTTGCTAGTGTAGGCAGAAGAGAACAACCCCCACCTTGCTATAATCTCTTTCAGATAGTTTTCAGATAGATTTAATTATTGTGAACTATAGAATTGCTGTCCCACATTTCCCCCCTGAAACAGTTGTCCAAGCTGTAGTCAAAAGACTTGACTACTTGTTTTGCTTAGGTTGTATGGAAATGACTGTTACTTGTCAACCAAATTTGTTTTATCCTGTGAGCGATCCCACTCACAGGATACAAACAAGTTCAGTTGATGGTGTTTTACAACCCTTAAATTCAAATTTTATGAAGGTAAACACTGGCATGAAAACTGATTAGAAGATTGACTCAGCTCTTTGTGACACTTCAGAGGTGAATCCAATTCTTCAGACAAATGCTTTATTGACCTTCAGCTGCATCATTGAAAGGCAGTTCCTCTGCATAGCACAAAATATCATCTCACCCTCATTAAAGTACTGTATCTTTAGCCAATATGTGTGACCATGTGTTTTAAAAAAACCCAAAGTTCTCTCTTTAAAATACACAATGATATACAGAAATGGAGCCTTTTTCTCAGGCTCAAAATCACTGTCAGCCTACCCACAGCTGCTGCAGCTGCTGGGTCATATGGTAGATAGCTGGAAGCAGGCAAGACTCAATCTGTCCAGTAAAGTGGACTGAGCGATATTCAAACAGTATTTTTAAAATACTGAGGACAGTTTATGTACAAATGATACTTGTCTGGGCATCCTTTCTCTCTATTCAGACAAGTGTTTGGCTTCAGCCAGTCGTCCTTTTCAGCCAAGAGCTTCCTATCTGTGACAAGACTCCCGAAACAACAACTTTTCCACTCTTAATTAGGGTAGTCAAACAATGTATTCCTTTCTTCCCTACGTGGCCTTCAAATCCTGCTCCCCTGACTTCATCCATTTATAATGCATACCACTGTTGGCTGACAGCAGTCACCAACTGATGGCCGTTCAGCCATTTCTCCTTCCTCCCCTTGTCCGTTGTCACTTCTTTGCCCACTGCTGAGCTGTCACCACCTTTCCCTGAGCTATGTTAGAGAGAAGAGGAGAAAATTAATTGTGTCATTTCCACATAACATCTTTCTCCCATCACAACCCTGGAAATGTTATCTCCATGCAATTACAGTGAATTTGCAGGGGTGTAACTTCATTTATTTAAATAGACCTACATCTGATTGACATATGCAAGTATGTGATGAGAATCCTAGCCTACATCTTTGTCAGTGTGAGTTATTTTGAAAGTAAGAAAATTATTTACTCCAGTTAAATAAGGGTAAATATAAATAGACATATATTGCTGTTGTCATTTCTCCAAAAATACTGAATTAATCAGCTCTGACCAGACAGTCTTGGCTTGTCACAGATTGCTTTGGTGGGGGTCTTGGAGGAAGTGTGGATATAGGGGGTCTTTTGAAGGAAAATATTTTGACTAGTTAGGTCTTCAATTTGCTATAAAACTTTAGTTATAGGTTATTTCACAAATGACAGCATTTTTTGCTAGAAAATCCCTTTTAAAATCTGACCTGTGGAAGAGCAAAAGCTTTTTACCGGTTCTTGCCGTGTTTGTGACTGGATCCATTCAGCCCTGAAGGATGCTCTGAGGCTGTAGAGTTCATTTATTCCTCTGTCACATTCATTACTCATAAAGGTAAATGAAAACATGCATTATTGGTAGAACCTGAAATGTATTGCTAAGTGTAGATGACACCTTCACAGCTAAAACTAAGAATTATTATTAGTCTGAACATGATTTAATAGAAAAGCAAAGAACAAAGAAATTAGAAAGGGAATTCCGCTACAGGAAAAGCCTCAATAATAATAGTAAAATCACTACACTCAGATGTTTTACTATCAGGAACTTGCTTTACTATTTTGTCACCTCACATACCATGATTCTGGGTTTCAGGCTGGGGTGGCTGAGTGTTTAACAGCATTTCCAGTCCTTCACCCAGAGGAGTATGACTTTGACAGTGATGGTTTCCTTATCCACTCTTCAGGGTCCACGTGAATACTTTTGCAGACTTCCTGACTTTTTTTTATGCCTGGTTTATTCTACAGTGATCTAAAATGCCACATTAAACATCAGACTTTTATGTACAAAGTATGAGATACTCTTTGTTCTCTTTAATCCTAATAGCTGGTTTTGCTCAACTCCCTGTGTTGACATTTCTGTAGCTGATCACTGATGAGCTGCTCATAGGCTTGGGTGTGCAGGATCCCTCTGCGCCCACCTGTTATCATCCCAAGCTATGTCTGCTTCCCACTACATCCTGTGCCTGTATTCCTGCTTCCCATACCTTGCTATTATCCTTTCTCTATCACCCAGTCTACATCATGACATTACATGAATATCTCATCCTACACACAAAAGTTACTTCCTACTAGCATTAGTTTTAAAATTACAATATGGTTATATGCAAAAGTGAGGAGACAGACTTGGGGGTGCTGGTGGATGAGAAGCTCAACATGAGCCAGCAGTGTGCACTTGCAACCCAGAAAGCCAACCAGATCCTGGGCCACATCAGTGGAAGTGTGACCAGCAGGTCAAGGGAGGTGATTCTTTCCTTCTACTCCACTCTGGTGAGACCCCACCTGGAGTACTGAGTCCAGTTCTGGAGCCCCTATTACAAGAGGGATGTGAACATGCTGGAGTGCGTCCAGAGAAGGGCCACGAGGATGCTCAGAGGGCTGGAGCACCTCTCCTATGAGAACAGACTGAAAGAGTTGAGGCTGTTCAGTTTGGGGAAGAGGAGGCTCCCAAGTGACCTTATTGTGGCCTTCCAGTATCTGAATAGGACCTTACAAAAAAGCTGGGGAGGGACTTTTTAGGATAACAGGTAGTGACAGGACTAGGGGGAATGGAGCAAAGCTGAAGTGGGGAGATTCAGATTGGATGTGAGAAGGAATTTTCTCACTATGAGACTGGTAGGACCCTGGAACAGGTTGCCCAGGGGGGTGGTTGGGGCCACTTCTCTGGAGGTGTTTAAAGGAGGGCTGGATGAGGCTCTGTCTAGCCTGATCTAGGGTAGGGTACCCTGCCCATGGCAGGGGGTTGGAACTAGATGATGCTTGTGGTCCCTTCCAACCCTGACTGATTCTGCGATTCTATTCTATATTTGCATTATAAAACTCATAAATGCTTATACTCATAAATTAAGAAAATTAAATTCCAGATTGGACAAGAAAAGCCTAGATAGTAAGTCTGACAAGTCCTAGTAGTGAGGCTTTAGAAAATTAGTATAAAGCACATCACACAGCTCTCTTTCTTTCAGGAAAAAATACAAAATAAAATATTCCCTACTGGTTGTGCCCTTCATAAACCAAGGCAGTGTAGTACAGTTCTCTAAACAGCTTATATAAGCATATCAACAAACATTGGATTAGAGGTCTTATTAATGAACAGAAAGAACTAACTGAAATGTTAACTTCATAAGGTACCGAATTTGTTGTTTGTATTAACTGAGCTATTCCACCTAAATAAAATATGACCATTTCACTGACATCTACCTTAGAAAATTTTCCTGAAGAAAAAAAAAAATTTAAAATCTACATCAAATGATCATATCTCACGTAAATGAATACATTCAGATATACTGTATCAGCGCAATATTTCCTTGTTGGTTTTCAGTCTTCTATGTTTCTTTTGAATAGGTAAATAAGTACTTAATTGCTACACATTAGGTAACAACAAGTATATTATATATTCATTGATCAGTTTTAATAAAACAACAGTTTGTTTAGATGGTTGGGGTTTTTTTTTACACCATGAACAATTGTCACAGAAACTAAATCAAAGAACATTATGGGCTGGAAGCACACTCTGGAAATCTTCGACTCCAACCCCCTTGCCAGAGCAGGGCTGTATATATTGTCTAGTGCTGGCTGCACAGGAACACATCCAGAGGGGTCTTGAAAGTCTCCAGAGAAGGAGACTCCACAACCTCTATGGGGAGCTTGTTCCAGTGCTCTATGACACTCACAGTAAAGAAGTTCTTCCTCATGTTGAAGTGGAACTTCCTGCACTGTAGGTTATATCCACTGTCCCTTGTCCTGTGTTGGGAAACAACAGAACAGAGGCTGTCCCTTCCTTCTTGACACCCAGACGTCAGATATTTATAGACATTTATCCCCTCTCAGGCTTCTTCTCTCCAGGCCATAAAGCCCCAGGTCTCTCAGTCTTTCTTCATAAGGCAGTGCTCCAGATCCTCAATCATCCTCGTAGCCCTCTGAGTAGATCCCTGTCCCTCCTGCACTGGCAAATCCAGATCTGGATGCAATATTCCTGAGTCTTTCTGTCATCCATGAGGATGGTTTGGGGACTTGAGCATCTGTTCTATGAAGAGAGAGTGAGAAACCTGGGGCTGTTTAGTCTGAAGGAGACTGAGAGGAGATCTTATCAATGTGTACAAATACCTGAGTGGTATTGTCAAGTGGATGGATCCAATCTGTTTTTTGCTGGTGTGTAGCAGTAAGACAACAAGCAACACAGAAGGTTTCATCTCAACATGAGGAGAAACTTCTTTACAGTGAGGGTAACAGAGTGCTGGAACAAGCTGCACAAAGAGGTTGTGGAGTCTCCTTCTATGGAGATGTTCAAAACCTGTCTGGACTCATTGCTGTGCAAACTTACCCTAGGAGATCCTGCCTTGCCAGGGTGGTTGGACTCAATGATCTCTGGAGATCCCTTCCAACTCCTAGGGTTCTGTAGGGTTCTGTGATTCTGTGAAAGCCCCACAGGCGTACTGGAGTGTGGATCCTTGTGAGTGCTCCCCGTTCCATCCACACTGCTGTGAGAAGGTCGCTTGGGTTTATTACATCTCTCCAGGAGACGTGTAACATTTTGAAAGTTCTCATTGTTATTTTAATTTGGACTATATATATATATATATTAGTAAAATTTGCTCATATTGACTGATAGCTTCAATTGCCTTAGAATAGATTTCCACAGTTTTCCTAGACAAATGCATTACTCAATAGATCAATTACGGAATCCAGGAAAAGCAGTGTGCTGATGATGTTTGAAGCCTGATTTTTGAAGAAATATGTTTTCTGGCTTCTAGAACTTACTCCCCATCCAAGAGACAAAAGCCATTTTGGTTGTCAACAACTAATTCAAATGTCTCTTTCATTTTACTACCAAGAGTTACATGTTAAGGTTATTATAAAACTGATTTTTCAAATTTTGCTGGATTTTTAGATGTAGTGGGTTTGCAGTTACCTGCCCCCCCACCTTTATAAACCCCGGCTAAAACTCAGAAAAACACTGGAAGTTA
The DNA here is from genome assembly GCA_013396835.1 of Psilopogon haemacephalus. Lineage (NCBI taxonomy): Eukaryota > Metazoa > Chordata > Aves > Piciformes > Megalaimidae > Psilopogon > Psilopogon haemacephalus. The sequence continues at coordinate 129,914 of VWZI01008431.1, read as the reverse complement.
ATAAATGAAGCTTTATATTTACAGCAATGCACAATATACAAGCAAATATTTACAAGATATAACAGATATTTACAGATATATACAGTGATAAAGTAATACAGACATCACACCCCTCCCAGAGACCAAAATCCCCAAGAGAGGGTAACCCCCCTACCACCTTTCCCCCCTTCCCCAGCCTCATCTCACCACCTGTTGATGCTGCAGATAAGCTGAAATAGAGTGGCCAGGGGCGTTAGTAATAGGAAGGAGTTAGTAGTTTTGCTCTGAATTAGCTACCAAGACAGAGACAAAGTGAAGCAGCGGCAGCCAGCACAGACAGACACAAACTGCTAATCTGGTTGTTTTGAGAACAGTTCTTTTTTTCTTTCCTCGGTAAAATTCAGTGAAGTGACACACTGTGTTTATCTCTCTCTCAGCCAATAGTCTAATTTCTCACTCAAATCCTCCAGTTAGGTCAAACCAACACGTTAGATATCCCATATTATCATGAGACTGTAACAACATACTTCTGTAGCTCCCACTGAGCTACTGCATTTATTGCATTACCAAAAAAAAAAAAATTAAAAAAAAATAGAGTAACAAATAATTTTTTGTCTCAAAGTGTCTAGTCAGCTGTAAATACAGGGACTTTTCCAATGCTATCACTTCACAAAGTTTTGAACACTAAAGATGTAACTCTATAATTATTGATGTGCAGTGTGATGGTTTGGCAGTTCTATGTCCCCTTCACACTTCTGAAATAATCCAGGCTAGAACTCAGTCAGCTGGAAGTTAATAAATGAAGCTTTATATTTACAGCTTTGCACAATATACAAGCAGATATTTACAATATATAACAGATATTTACAGATATGTACTGTAAAAAAGATAATACAGAAACACCACCACACCCCTCCCAGAGATCAGAATCCACAAGAGGGGTTCATAACTACCCTACCACCTTCCCCCCACTACCCAGTCTTATCCCACTGTCTGTCTTATGTGCCAGAGGAAGATCAGCCAGGGAGGATTAGAAGTAGGAAATTGGTTAGTTGAGTTACAGAGATCCACCTAGAAACTAGGGAGAGAGAGATCTGAGAGCAGTCTGAGTGACCCAAAGCAGCTCTGTCTTATCTATGTTTTGGTTCTTACTCTTACACATCTTGGCAAATTTATGAGTGGAGTAGACACAATTTTGTTTTCCTTTCTTTGCCTATAATCTAATCTCTCATAAAAATCCTCCAATTAGCCTCAAACCAACACATGTAGCATTTTAATTGGAATATTATATTGCATAATTCATACAAAGTATCTTCTTAAGGGAGCAGCGAATGTCAGGAATAAGGCCCTGCACCTTACTGTTAATATTCTTAAGATTATTTTTCTTTTCTCCTTTGGTATCAAGAAGGTGTTAATTTTCCAGTAGGACTATCTGTCAAAATCATCTGACACAAGTGTGAGAAACTGCTTATGAGGATGTGTACACAAAAATTGTGACAACATGAATAAATACTATATTGAAATTCTCTCAGTCTTTCATTATTTTGGCCATGTTTCTTACTAGGCTAAATGGTAGAGATTTTCCTCATTGCACCAGGAAAGATCACAAAGCTTCTCTTCTTAAAGGGGAAAAATGGCACAGAGTTGAAGGATTGTGAAAAAGAATTCTAAATACTTTCAGTATTTGTTTTAGTATGAAATGTCTTCTCACTGGAAAAACTTTGAATCAAAACCTCATTTTTTTTTTCCTTGATAGTTCATTTTTAATCAAGTCTAGTCTAGAAGATTTATTAACTTTACTCAGTTGAGAAAAAAATAAATCACGTCCCTCTATTATTACTTTTGGGTTGAAAGTGTTCTCTTCTGTCTCCATTAGGCTTGTACCCAAATGCTCACATCTTTCCTCACTGGCAGTAATTATTTCATGCAGAGTCCAGCTGTTAGGCCATAACATCATTGTCCCAATCTATCATATTCAATGAGTTCTAGAATGTTAAATAATTTCTGATGCCTACAATGAGAAGATGTCTAAAGATAACTTTGCGTATATATGACAAGGTAAAATTGCTGATAAAAGTGCTGCTTATTCTTATTTTCAGTAATCCCCAAAACTAATATAACAAAAATCCCAAGAGAAACAAAACCAAAACCAACCAAGCCTCTTGTTGTTGAGGGTTGGTTATTGACATTTTTAATTTCACAAATGTCACCAAAAAATTGTGAAAACACTATTTTGTTGTTGTAGTCACTGAAATTGATACTCTTCTGCATGTTCTTTGCAGGAAAATATTGTCTCTCTTATTACAGAAGACAAGTCTTCCAGTGTTTGCTGAGGCCAGGCAGCCACATTATAACTTAATTTTTTCTGTTGACTCAAAAGCTTCACTGATAACTTTTTTAATGTGTGTGCTGCTTTGAACTAATTGGAGGATTTGAATGAGAAATTAGACTATAGACTGTGAAAGGAAAACATTCCAATGGCTCTGTCACTCATTCGTTTACTGAAATGGCATAAAGTTAGAATCAAAACAAAGATAAGACAGGCCACTTTGCTCTGTGCTGGCTGCTGCATCTCTCTCCCTGTCTTCTTAGCTTGATCTGAATAACTTTTAACTACTTTCCTGCTGCTAATCCCCTTGGCTGATCTACTTTTGCTTATCTGGCACGTAAAACAGATAGTGAGATAGGACTGGGAAGTGGGGGAAGGTAGTAGGGTGGTTGAAAAACCCCTCTTAGGGACCCTGATCTCTGGGAGGGGTGTGGTGTTTCTGTATTACCTTTTCACTGTGTATATCTGTAAATATCTGTTATATATTGTAAATATCTGCTTGTATATTATGCAAAGCTGTAAATATAAAGCTTCATTTCCTTAACTTCCAGCCAACTGAGTTCCAGCCTGGGTTTTTTCAAAGTGGTGGGGGATGGCACAGGTAACTGCTGAACCACCACAATATGTTTTTTATCTCAATTTCTTTTTTTTAATTATTGTTAGATTTGACATGCTTTGATATTACAAAATCATAAACTTTATTCATGGTTAATCTTGTTCTTTCCCAAAAATAAGGAGTTTGTTTACAATGTTGCAAGCAAAAATCTTTAACAAATGGCCAAATTCTGATCTTGGAAAAAAAATGGCTTCTAAAAATAGTGACTGTAAAATATTTTGAAAGGTTTTATATTTTAAAACTTTATTTATATAGGACTTATTGTTGTTACTCTTATTAAATAAGTTTAAGCAACACTGGATTTTAACTGTGATGATGTATTATAAGCCTATACAAAATGTCATATCTTAACCTTTATAGAACTAGAAGCTGACATGATGCTCACTTAATATTCTTCACTCACACAGTTGAAAACTTAAGGCAGCTTGTCATCTGAGGTGTATTAACCAGCATGACAGAGACTATAGGGATATTTTGACACATGTCAAATCAGGGTAATAGCTAGATTACCCAGGCAGCATAAGGAGATGATTGCAAAATTCCACTGTACTGAAAACCTGTCATCATTTGGAATAGAACCTGAGTTTTTACAGAAAAGTTGTGGGTTGTTTTTTTTCTGTAAGTACAAATATCTTGTAAGGAGGTATTACCTATAATTTAGCCTAGGCATATCTATATTCCAGGTATGAATTTTAGAGAGATTAATTTGATACTTTGCTCCTGTATTATTTTTCACAAAAAGTATTAATTCTGGTTGGATAACTGAATTTATTTGGTATATTGATCTCTTATGTATTTTGAACTGCATATATACAACATATACATATATAGCCTAGTTTGAAGCATACAAGACCGCCTCAAAATGTGATACTGGGAGCTAGTCACTTATTCGGGTGATTAATGCTGTTGTAAGTGACTGTTCATCATGTTCTTACAAGCAAGCTAAACAGAGCTAAGAGAGAGTTCCAGGAGCTACAGGATTGTTGCACACTTGACAAGACTGGGCACTCTGTTTTGTCCCAAGTTCACAGCCATCTCTTGATATACCTGATCAGTCTGAAAACCTGATCAAACAAGGAACCACACCAAACAACTTTGTCAGAGTTCAGTCATCCTTTTTGAACAGCTGTGTGGACACAAACAGAACCATAGCACAACTGGCTTCCAAGGTAGAAAAATCTACCTGGCCTGTTACATTTACCAATAGCTACCAATGTAGAGCATTGCTGCTTTGTGCCATGGTTTTGTGAAAGTAAGTTGAACAGTAAGATGATATAGTCCTGTAGATAGTAAGACAACATAGCCTGCTTCTTGCCATGCAGATGCCCTGCTATATTCACCCCATGCTGCAGCCTCCCTGATGTCCTAGAAAACAAAAGAACACTGAGGCACAAAGGCAGACATTAAAAGAGTAGGTGATGAGAGAACACTAAGTCACTTGTATTCCAGAGATTTGCTATGAAAATGAAGGGAGAAGGGGCTAAGTAGTAATGTAAAGCAGCTTCATTTGAGCTATTTCTGCTCTGTAGCAAAGGACACTTTCACAATAGGTGCTATCCTAAGGATGTATGGATGCTGTGATGGGCCTTTTCACAGAAAGGGCCTGAGTTCTCCCAAATGCCATCTCAGAGATAAAAACAGTTATGTGACCTCTAGTTACAACCCTGCTTTTAACACTGATGTAACATATCCCCATATTTTCAGAAAACTAAAGGGAAAAAAACCAGTATTTAGTCTTTAACATTACTATGTCCCTGTCAGGGGAATTTGCATTAAAAAGTGGCATTCACCATCACACTATCTCATTTTCCCATGCAGACATGAATTAACTAGAAGAAGAAAGAAGAAAGAGCTGATTGCAATATATATATGCACTTTTATGATATGATACAGCAGAAAGGCACAGATGAGCACATTATACTGAGATGGAAGCCACCCCTACATCCTGCTCAGTTTCTAAAAACTTTTATGATATTCATACACTACTTATGGTGTCCTTATTAAAAAAAGTCCTTGAAGAAAAGGCTTATTTTTGTGCATTATTGCATTTGGATGCAGTGATAATTACAGAAATGACAGAATGGAGTGGAGATGGATTGTAGCATGGGCAGGCTGGAGGGTGTCTCTAAGGTAATATCCAGTATAAGGTATGGAAGGCAGATACCTTGAGCCAGAACAAGTTGCACCTTATTCATGGCATTTTGTCTTTTTATTGTCACTTGAGATATTAAAAATAAGTAGCTGATTAATTTCTTTTAGCAGAAATGAGAACAACTCATCAGTCTGAATTATTATTATTTTTTCTTTTCCCTGGGAATAAGGAAAACACAAGATGCTCAAAAGTATTAGTTTTGTCCATGTTACTAAAACATCACAGAATTTTTGTTCCAGTAATTATTATATTAGCATAATTTTAGCAAACAATTTCCTGCTCCTCATAGCAATTTGAAAATTCTTCTTGTATAAAGAATGTAAAATAATTTATATTTAAGATTGTTGCCAGTAAGTTAATTTACTAGTAGGTCTTTGGAACCTTATATTTGGTGCCAGACAGACATGTACTTGGTCTTGTAAGTTATAACAGCAGCTAATACACAATGTAGGCACAAATGTGGCCAAAAATAAATAACTCCATGTCCTGAATAAAAGAGATTTATTAGCAATAAACTCAAATGCAAGTTATTGAGCTACTTACATGAATAAGTGGTATTCAACTTGAGTGAGTAGGAAACTCTGTCTCCTTCTAAGTGCCAGTGTAGCAGCAAAGAACTAAGAAAACAATATTAATCAGTGAACCAAAGACAGAGTTATTAAGAGAAAATTGATTTTTTAAAATGCTGAAAATAAATCTTAATAGCTATATATGCCACTGAATTTAGCAAATTTCTTCAACAGAATAAATTGATAAATTTAGTCCACTTCACTGCCAGATGTTGCTGAAATTATTTCAGGATCTCTAAATAAGAGTAGTGTATGCATAATCACATGTTGCCACAAATTTGGCAGCTACTCTCATCTTTGCTTCACTGCATCTCATGGTTCCCATTTGTCATTCAGTGTCACAAGCCCTCAAGCATGAGCGATTACACCACTTCAGCTAGCATGCTGCTACAATGGTTTAATGAAGAGCAGAAACTCACTATCTAAAGTAGTCCTTAGAGACAGAAAGTAAGATTACTCATAAATACCTAATAGAGTTGATTAACAGGTATGTTTCCAAGAATGATCTCCTTAAATTAGACTTATAAAGTGCAAAAATTATCACATTTTTATCAATACAGCTAATTCAGCTATTAAAACTCTCTTGAAATTAATACAAAGCCATTTAAGGATGATTATTGTGCCTTTCATTCTACTTTCTATTTAACTTGTCATTAGCACCTTTTGTGTCTGACTAGTTTTGTACCCATTAATTACAGGACACTACACTCAAAGAAACTGCAAATAACTGTCTACACAGAGATTTATCTTTTAAGGCACAATCTAAGATGAGAAAACTGAAAGAAATCATTGGATTGGTTGTTTTAATTTCTCTAAGGACACTCTTAAAATAAAAGGCGAAGGTTTTAACATTCTTTTATGATAAACTATAGTGTTTCAGAATGCAGCTTGTAGGATTATCTTCAAGGACTTTAAGGAAACACATGCTGTCATTTATAGGAGGAAACTTCCTTGCTCGCAATTTTAAACTTGAAACACTCCTGTGTATAGTCAAAACATATTTCAAACAGAACTCACTCATGTGTGTCTACAAACAAAGTCATACATACCAGAATTTACTGCCCTGTGTTCATATTTTGCTCTGCAGGGGTGCTGCAGAGCACTGTAAAACCGTAGTGTTTCAGTAGATGGAGTTTCTTGGGGTTTTTTTTTGGTTTTGGGTTTTTTTTTTCCTTTCCCTACTATCAGTCATGGCTTTATTCCTAATTTCTATGAATTGTCAACAAGGTCATGCTAAAACTATTATGCTTATACCAGGTACCCTCCTTTCTTTTATATAATTTTATTTCTCTCATCCTCTCTTACTGTTAGACTAAAACATCAACAGTCATGAATATTTTGTTCTTCTCCAGTATTTTTTCCACTTGAAAGTACACATCAAAAACATGAATCACTTCTCATGGTTAGAAGGAAGCTAGGCTTACATGCCATTCATAGCATCTTTTACATAAAAGCTACTATAACTTTTATCTGACTTAGTTGTTCAGTGACTCTGAATTTAAAACTTTGCTGCTGTTTCTCTTACAGCTCTGTATTCCTGGGGATTTTGAAATATCTTCTACAATGACAATGCATTTCAGCAGATGTTCTCCTAATAAGCGTTCTGATTCTACAAGACCTTTAAAAATCAGTGATGTTCCTCATTGCCCTTCACCTTACTTTTTTCTGTTTGCTTAGCTGAGCAGAATTTTATACTTAGACTTCTACTTCTTTTCAGAAACCATATATGCATATGTGAATATGTAGATAGATACATATTATATACTGCACATATGTAAGTATGAATATATAATATTCTGCATATATATTATAATTCTGAGATCAAAATTTACTATAGGTAAATAGAAAATTAGTCAAATATGTAAGCTGTATGGAGAAGTTTATATTTTAGAGGAACTCCTGAGTATTTCACACCTGTTAGAAACTGAGTTAAGATATTGTAGCACAGCACATCTCTTTCATATGAGTATGTGATCACTAGCAAAGATAAAGCTGGACTGGTAAGTAAGTGTGATTGAATGGTGGTTCTGATTAATTAATGTGAGTTGATTTTCCAAAATTAATATTGTTTATTAATTTTTATACTCAAACTTTTCCACCCTGACCACTAATTTTAACAATAAAGGGGTTCTTTTACAACGGTCATGGATCCACGTTACATAAACAATATCTAGATCCAGTATTAACCATCAATATATATAAATGATAGCATTCAATTGAAATTAATTAACTGAATTGACTGGGAGATAAGGTTTTTGTGGTTAGTTGCTGCTTGGCCACTAGATGGACTCAGGACCCCTCTGCATAGGGCAGAAGCTAGGCAAATGCAAAGCTTAAGGTATTCACTCACAAATATCATTTTCTGGAATTGCAACAAACTGAGAAAGTACCCAGAACACTTGCAGGGAGTTCTGTCTCTTGCCTTTCTGGCCAGTGTGGCCGCTGGCTGCTACTGAGACTTATGATTCACCTCAGGCTCTGAAGGCTTCTGGGTGAAGAAGGGGGAGTAGACGGTTTCTGACCTGGTTCTGGCTTTCAAAAAATCTGTGTGCCTTCAGGGCTTATTCATCTTTGGAGATGCAGGGCCACTCTGGCAGGTGCAGGCAGACATCCTGCAATATGTCTCAGCAGGCCTGCCATGCTGTCTGCTGCACACAGCCATTGTGTGAAAGAAATTAAGGTTGCTCCTGGTAAACTCAAAACAGTTTCAGGTTGAGATACAGCCCACAATGTCATACATAACAGTGCACCAGCATTTCTGGTAGGCATCACAGTCATGGATACAGCAGAACACAGAATATCGATTAAGCACAGAACAATGGCAAAAGCATGCAACAACAGCAAAAGCACATTGTGTCACCTGCCTATCTGTCCATGCATTAATGCCTGAGATTGATTGGACCTTTGGACATAATTAGCTTATCCAATTAGCATGGAAGTTAACTAATTTCTACCATATTTGGGTGAGATCACAGGTCTGCCACGAACATTTAGAGAGAGAGCACAGGCTTAGCACAAGGCAAGTGTGTGCACCTTGTTTACCATGGGTTACAAGCAGGAAAAAAACAAGCTGGGTCAGCCAGAGTGCTCAGAGTCCATGGCTCCAGGTCTTTTGTGCTTTTTCCTGCAGTTCCTTCTTCCCAAACAGAAGGAAGGAGAGCAGAAAAAAACGTCTGGGCAAGCCAGTACATGTTGTCAAAGTCCGGAGGCCAGAGGTGAACATGATCTTTGTCCAGAGGAGCAAGACCTGTTCTTACAGATTTCTGTGCTGTGAAATTAAGGTACAAGCGAAACCAGATATCACCACAAAACTATTTATTAAGGGATAAAGTTGGACAAAACAGAGGGAAAGAGGGAGTGGGGGAGAGAGCGAGGGAGGGAACAATGGAGAAATTAGGAGAGGATAAGAGCAGGGGAGGATGAAAAGCAGGGATTATATTACCATCAGACAGAGACGGAGGGGTGAGAGAGAGGTGTGCGTGGTCCAGGGATGCTCCACAGTGTTCATCAGGGGTCCATCTCCTACCTGATGAAGTTGTTCCTTGAGTTCTCCTTCCTGAGTTATTCACCTGCGTTCTTCTTCTTCAGTTCTTCTTCTGGCAGGAAATTCTCAGGTCTTTTTTATACAGGTTTTCTAGTCACAGTTTTATCAGTGTCCAGGTGCAGCTCCCCAGGAATTCCTCCTGTGCATTGCAATGCCTTATCAGGGGTCTGGCAGCAGCACCAGGGAGGGCCTCTGCCCCCTCCCTGTGCTTCTTACCTGTTCATCCCCTGAAATACACATAAGTCTTTTCTCTTCAGAGTAGCTGATGAATATCCTGAAAACCAGTGCTAGGCAGAAATCTGGGAAAGTCACAAAAAACCACAGTATTTACATCTTGGAGCATCAGCAAAGGTGTGATAATTTGCATTCCTTAAACGTTCAGCCAGGAACATTGTCTGAGTTTGGGGGAAGGAGTCAATCCTTATCTTTGTTGATTCAAACAAGGGAAAGCCTTAAGACTCTCACACATAGAATCATAGAATGGTCTAGGTTGGAAGAGACTTCAAAGATCATCCTATTCCAACCCCCCCGCCATAGGCAGGGATAACTGCCACTAGATCAAGTCACTCAAGGCATCATCCAGCCTGACCTTGAACACCTCCAGGGAGTGAGCAGCCACAACCTCACTGGGAAACANCAAAGGTGTGATAATTTGCATTCCTTAAACGTTCAGCCAGGAACATTGTCTGAGTTTGGGGGAAGGAGTCAATCCTTATCTTTGTTGATTCAAACAAGGGAAAGCCTTAAGACTCTCACACATAGAATCATAGAATGGTCTAGGTTGGAAGAGACTTCAAAGATCATCCTATTCCAACCCCCCCGCCATAGGCAGGGCTAACTGCCACTAGATCAAGTCACTCAAGGCATCATCCAGCCTGACCTTGAACACCTCCAGGGAGTGAGCAGCCACAACCTCACTGGGAAACACATTCCAGTGTCTCACCACCCTCACTGCAAACAACTTCCTCCTAACATCCCGTTTAAATCTTCCCTCTGCCAGTTTAAACCCATTCCTCCTCATTCTGTCATCACAAGACCTTGTGAATAGTCCCTCCCCAGCCTTCCTGGAGGCCCCCTTCAGATACTGGAAGGTTGCTATAAGGTCTACTGGAAACCTTCTCTTCCCCAGGCTGAAAAGCCCCAACTCTCTCAGCCTGTCCTCATAGCAGAGATTCTCCAGCACTCTAATCATCTTCATGGCCCTCCTCTGGACTCTCTCCAACAGTTCCACATCCTTCTTCTGCTGGGGGCTCCAGAACTGTACACAGTACTCCAGGTGGGTTCTGACAAGAGCAGAGTAAAGGGGCAGAATCACCTCCCTTGCCCTGCTGGTAATGCTTCTCTTAATGCAGCCCAGGACATGGTTGACTCTCTGGGCTCCAAGTACACACTGTCGGTTCATGTTGAGTTTTTCATCACCACAGACCCCCAGGTCCTTTTCCTCAGGGCTGCTCTCCAGCCACTCACCACTCAGCCTGTATTTGTGCTTGGGATTGCGTCAACCCAGGTGCAGGACCTTACACTTGCCCTTGTTGAATTTCAAGAGGTTGGCCTGGGCCCACCTCTCTGGATCCCTCTG
>VWZI01008431.1:86218-119065 GCA_013396835.1 Psilopogon haemacephalus | reverse complement strand
GAGTTGTCCACCCATCAACTCCATGTTTTTCCAGTTTGGTTACCTGGATGTCATGTGAGACACAGTCAAAGGCCTTACTCAGGTCCAGGTAGATGACATTAGTTGCCCTTCCCTTGTCCACCGCTGCTGTGACTTCATCATAGAAAGCCACCAAAATAATCAGGCATGATTTGTCCTTGGTGAAGCCATGCTGGTTGCCATCAGACACCTCTGCCTTATTTTCCATCTGCCTTAGCAGAGGCTTGAGGAGGATCTGCTCCATGATCCTGCCAGGCACAGAGGTGAGACTGACTGGTCTGTAGTTTCCAGGGTCATCCTTTTTTCCCTTCTTGAAGATAGGTGTTATATTTGCTCTTTACCAGTCAGTAGGAACTTCACCAGTCTGCCATGACCTTTCAAATACAATGGACAGTGGTTTGGCAACTTCATCTGCCAGTTCCCTCAGGACCCGTGGGTGGATCTCATCAGGCCTCATGGACTTGTGCATGTTCAGATTCCTTAGGTGCTCATGAACATGATCTTCAATTACAGTGGGAAGATCTTCCCTCCCCCAGTCCTTACTTTTGCCCTCTGGAATTTGGACATTGTGGCTGGAGCATTTGCTGCTGAAGACTGAAGCAAAGAAGTCATTGAGCACCTCAGTCTTATCCATGTCCCCTGTCACCAGCTCTCCATTTCCCTTCTGAAAGGGTCCCACATTCTCCCTAGTCCTCCTCTTCTCATTGATACACCTGAAGAAATTCCTCTTGTTTCCCTCAATGTCCCTAGTCAGATTTAACTCTAGCTGTGCTTTAGCTTTCCTAACCTGATCTCTGCTTGCACAAACAATGTCTTTGTATTCATCCCATGTTATCTGTCCTTTCTTCCACACTCTATAGGCTTTCTTCTTGCGTCTAATTGTGTCCAGGAGCTCTCCATTCATCCATGCAGGCCTCCTTCCATTCTTACCTGCCTTCTTCTTTTTTGGGATGCATTGCTCCTGGGCCTGGAGGAGATGATCCTTGAGCAATTATCAGCTTTCCTAGGCCCCCCTTCCTTCCAGAGTTTTTTTCCCATGACACCCTGCTGAGGAGATTCCCGAAGAGACTGAAGTCTGCTCTTCTGTAGTCCAGAGCAGTGAGTTTACTTTGTACCCTCCTTGATGCCTTGAGGACCTTAAACTCTACCATTTCATGGCCGCTGCATCCTTGGCTACCCTTCAGCTTCTCTTTACTCACCAGCCCCTCCTTATTGGTGAGGACTTGGTCCAGCACAGCACATTTTCTTGTGGGTTCCTCTGTCACTTGAAGGAGGAAGTTAGTTATCATTAATACGTTCCAGGAACCTCTTAGATTGCTGGTGCTGTGTCGTGTTGTCCTTCCAACAGATGTCAGGGTGGTTGAAGTGTACCAGGGCCTGTGAGTGTGAAGCTTCTCCTATTTGTAAAGGGCCTCATCTGCTTTGCCTTCCTGATCAGGAGGTCTGTAGCAGACGCCTTCTATGATGTCCCCTTCTCATGCCTTCCCTTTAACCTTTACCCATATGCTCTCTATTTTGGTGTTGGATATCCCCAGGTTGAGCTCCATGGATTCCAGTTTATGATTGATGTAGAGGGCAATACTCCCTCCCCATCTCCCCTTCCTGTCCCTCCTGAAGACTCTATACCCATCTATCCATATGTTCCAATCATGAGATACATCCCACCATGTCTCAGTGATGCCAATGACATCATAGCATGTATAGGCCTATTTTGACCCTTCAAGTCTACCATGTCAGTAAGCAGGTAAGGTAGCCAGGGAGTCAGGTGTGTCTCTAAAGGTTGAGACAATATGGCAGTTAGTTAGTGGGTAGCCAAGGTCTCTCTGCTAGCTTCTAGAGACTCTGTGTGCCTCTGTGTGGAAGCATCTCATTGGGTAAGGCACCTGGAGAAACAGGGGAACCAGGGACAGGTACTGGGCAGACTGAGGCTACTGAACTGTGTATTGAATATATGTGTATTTCCCACTAACAGACATTTATCCTGCTCAGCTAGAGTGGGAATGAGATGTTGACGCTGTATGTGTTTTCACAAGTCCAGACTGTGTCTGTGTGTTACCTATGTGGGTATCCATACACATCTGCATCTGTGCTGAATACAAGTTTATGTGCACCAGCTGGGAATAGAAGTTCTGCCTTGCTACTGACTGGACCTATGGATGACAAGCTGAGGCAATACTTGACTCCTGGGTTACTCAGTTTACTTGCTTTAATGCCAATCAGCCCTAACTGATCCAGCTCTCTACAGGGTATTGGACTAGATGATCTCCGGAGGTCCTTTCCCACTTCAGCCATTGTGTGAGTCCATGTTTCAAGATGCAGCCTTCAGTATAAATATCACATCTTGCCTTTTAAGGACCTACAAAAAGCAATTAATGAACAGTTTGGCAGATGATTTTCGGATGGTGATGCTGCTCAGTGAAGGATGCACCATGGACTGCACACAATTCAATGTGAATTAGTAGAAGCCCCTTTATTACCCATTACACCTGTGTTTATATAGATTGTGTACCAAGCATCATGCCTACAAATATTAATCTATTAGCATGACCTAGGCAAGCATAGCACCAGGCATTAGCATAGATAACCTAGGCCACCACCTTCATCCATTATCTCATGTGAGAGCTGCTGCCATGCTATGGGAGCCAAGGTCAAATGGTCTGCATACCACAGTTTTCCTCAACTGTGTGAACCAAGGCCAGACTGCTCATCATTTCACATTCCCACAGATGATAGTATACATTTTTGAAAGCAGAGGAAGAGAGGTGGAGATGTTACAGCGGAAAATGGGGAGGCAGTTTCTTCAGCAACTCAGGAAGAGTCTGGATTTGGCGGCTTCCACTGAAGGAAAGCATCCCCTGGGAAGATTTTCCTCTTTCCTGCACTCCCTGTGGAGCAAATTATCTCAAAGTGTGGTGTCCATGTGTGTGCCCCTGACTTGATGAGCAGCTGGTAACCATCAACAGCAGTGCCACTAGTTTGGGCTGGGGATGCTAAGTCACTGTTGTCCTGTTAGGCAGTTGTAGAGGGAGAAGGGAGGCAGCAAGACTGATGAAATCTCACCCATGCTGTCTTTTGGGAGCAGTCCTAATGTGAATGACATGTCTTGATGCATTGCAATTGAAAAAGCAGGAAAAATATCTGAAGGCAAAACTGCTTTTGTGATACAGAATCGTAAGTACATACATTTTTCTTAGATCAGAGTCTCTTTTCTCATAAACCCATGAGAAACACCGAGTTTCTCTGTCTACATTTGTATGATTCTATGTGCTATCATTACTACAGTCTCTGAACACTCTATGGATTTTTAACACCTTTACAGAAAAATGCATTTATCTTCAATACTATAAAGAATTTTGTTCTTCCTACATTATCCTCCCTCTTAATTCTCCTATATACTCCCACTCCCAGTACTCATCTACACCATTCACTCATCAGTTTTCCCTATAGTCATTATTTCACTGTCCTCCTCTACACAGCTCATTTGCATGGTAAGGCTTCCAGGTCTTATCTGTGAGGCTCATACCTATTTCTCATTAAGCATCACTCAGACTATTCTTGCAGTGTGTTGCCTACAAATTAACATTATTCAAATCACTAATATTAGAAGTTTAATATTACATCTGTTCTTTATTCTCTAACCTTTGCCTCTTTGTCTACTTACTCTTTACCACAAAATTCTCAAGAAGCAAACGTCTATTCCTGAATAATAAGTATCAAACAGATATGAGCCAGTACTGATTAATGGACGGCTGTGGTAGAGAAAACAGAATTCAGATGGGTTTTGGAGCCAGGCAAAGCTTGTGGTAATGCCTAAATTTGTCTTACCTCCTGCTATAAGGAAGGTTACTGGATTTTGCACTATTTATGCAAAAGATAGCAGCATGTTCTATGATCAAAGTGTCATCTAAAGCTATAAGAAATAATGGGAAAGTTCTTTCACATATGCCTTTCCATTAATTTCTCATTTCCAAAGATGGTATCCAAGCTCACTTTTTATAGTGACTTCATGTTTCTGAGGAATTTCACAGAATTAGACATGAGCGAAGGGAGTTCATCAGCACAGCATTAGCAAAAATGTCCCCACAGAATACAGATGTTTATATATTATTATAGCACAATTGTAGCTATTTTTATAATTACATTATAATTGCAGCTATTATTATATGGTAGTTATAAGAATAGAGATTTTGAAATAAAGGGACAGGGCTTTAAATGGGATGTGAAGGGGGAGGGGGACAAAGTAATCAGACCTCCATGTGTCAAGGAGTGGGAGGACAGATCAGTGTGGGAACAATGGGGATTTGGTGATGTTTCTCAACCTGCTGCCCTGAAGCATCCTGGGGACAGAATAGTGCATCCAGGGTTCTGCAGAATTCGGCCATATCCAATTCAGGTTTTATCTGCCAAGAGGGAAACATCAAATGGCATGAGGGGTAGAGATAAGCTAGTAGATAAAGACATGTCTGAGCATAGACAAGTCCAAATACTGACTGAGGAAAGTACGCTCAAAGAACAGGATAAAGGAAAATCAGTGAGTCAGCTCCAATACAGGCACAACTGAAATGCCTCTACACTAACGCAAGGAGCATGGGGAACAAACAGGAGGAATTACAAATATTTGCAAGTCTCCAGGGTTATGATGTCATTGGTATAACTGAGATGTGGTGGGATGTATCTTATAATTGGAGCGTAGGGATAAATGGATATAGACTCTTCAGGAAGGATAGGAAGGGGAGAAGGGGAGGGGGCATAGCCCTCTACATCAATGGTAAACTGGATTCCATGGAGCTCAACCTAGGGATATCCAACACCAAAACAGAGAGCCTATGGGTGAAGGTTAAAGGGAAGGCATGGGAAGGGGACATCATAGTAGGCGTCTGCTACAGACCTCCTGATCAGGAAGGCAAAGTAGACGAGGCCCTTTACAAACTGTGGCGGTGCAGGGCACTGCCCCACCAGAGGTTTGAATGGGGTGCGAACTATGGCAGCGCACACCCAAGTCCACTACCCACTGGAGGTGTGAATGGGGCAGGAAATGGTCTTCCTCCCTCCCCACCTCTGTCACCGGAGGCTTAGTACAATAGGTGTGAAGTGCCTTCTCCCACCCTCCATGGGCTTCAACAAGGAGGGAACAAATCACCTCAGTATGTATATGGCAGTTGGACAGATTGCAGCAGGACTTGCCAGACCTTCACTGGGACCTTCACTCAGACCTGCACTCAGAACTGTACCGGGACCTGCACTGGGACCTGCACCGGGATCTGAACGGACCTGAACATGGACCTAGAGAGACACGAACCTCGCACAGACTTTGAGCGGGACCTTGAGGAGCATCCTGGCTTCTTGCTGCAGGACCTGCCTCTAGCGGTAAACTGCAGCCATTTGTGGGAATACCGCGGAGCACCCCAGCTTTCCCCTGCCTTGCTTCGCGATTGTGGCTTTGTGAAAGCTGTGCCTACAGCGATCTTGGACTCTGGCAGGCACTGGAATCTGGACACTGCCGTGAAAGAGACAGTCTCCCATCTGTAAGTAGGGCAAAGCTGTTTCATGCCCAAACCTTTCAATTTTTTCTGATTTTTCCTGAATTACAAGAAAAGGCATCCTTGTGAAAACTTTTCCTGACCGAATTAGAAGCCAAACTTAAACCAATTTACACACAGATTGTGGGTGGGGCTTTTGGAAATTATAAAAGCTATGTAATTTATAATTTTTGCCTCTTCAATCGGCCACAATCAATACACAAACAAATAGTAGAAGCTTCACACTCACAGGCCCTGGTACTCATGGGGGACTTCAACCACCCTGACATCTGTTGAAAGGACAACACAGCACACCAGCAGCAATCTAAGAGGTTCCTGGAATGTATTGATGATATCTTCCTCCTTCAAGTGATAGAGGAACCCACAAGAAAATGTGCTGTGCTGGACCTAGTCCTCACCAACAAAGAGGGGCTGGTGAGTGAAGTGAAGCTGAAGGGTAGCCTAGGATGCATTGACCATGAAATGGTAGATNTGAGAAAGAAAAAAAAAAAAAAAAGTAGTTTTTAAGAACTGTACCTAAAACACTAGATAGCAGACAGTTTCTGACCTCTCTGGCTGCAGCTGCTTCTCCTGCGTGGTCTCCTTTCCCTTTGTCTTGGTAGATAATTCAGAGTAATTCTACTAAATACTTTCCTGCTACTAATCCACCCGGCCGATCTACTTCAGCTTCTCTGAAGCATCAACAGGTGGTGAGACTGGGGAAGGGGGAAAAGGTGATAGAGGATGTTTGGTTACCCCTCTCATGGGGAGTGGTGTCCCTCAAGGGTCAGTGCTGGGACCAGTGCTGTTGAACATCTTTGTCAGTGACATGGACAGAGGATTTGAGTGCATTCTCAGCAAGTTTGCAGATGACACCAAGCTGTGTGGCACAGTTGACTTGCTGGAGGGCAGGGATGCCATCCAGAGGGACCTGGACAGGCTGGAGAGGTGTGCCCAGGCCAACCTCTTGAAATTCAACAAGGCCAAGTGTAAGGTTCTGCACCTGGGTCAGTGCAATCCCAAGAAAAAATACAGGCTGAGTGTCAAGTGGCTGGAGAGCAGCTCTGAGGAAAAGGACCTGGGGGTCTGTGGTGATGAGAAGCTCAAAATGAGCCGACAGTGTGCACACACAGTCCAGACAGCAGCTGTGTCCTGGGCTGCATTATGATAAATGTGGCCAGCAGGGCAAGGGAGATGATTCTCCCCCTTTACTCTGCTCTTGTCAGACCCCACCTGGAGTACTGTGTGCAGTTCTGTGTTACAAATAACAGGTTGTAATGAATATTAAATTAATGGGATTGTGCTTAATTATACCAACCAACTTGTATGCTTCTGTTTAGGATGGACAGCGTCCTGCAGAACTCATGTTACTAATCAGATTTAGGCACGTTGTCTTAGCTGATAAGCTAAAGCATTATAAAAGCATCACCTTGTCCCTAATAAAGTTGAACAATACTTAATCACATCGATTCAGCAGCATTGATTCCATGCTTCTTCATGATAATTGTATTTTTAAGTCTATGTTATATCAAGGCAGATTCTAGAGTATTTGTGTATTTGCAGAGCCATGGAACAAGCTCCACTATCCTCTGGTGTGTTCTGTCCCTTCAGAACTTTGCTCTCACATCCTTTAGTCTCCGCTTCTTCTGTGCTGCCCTTCCTCTGTTCCTCCTGTGCTGCCCTTTTACTTCACAGAAAATATTTGGAGTTCCATCTTACATTGATGTTTCTACAAATTTGAACAACCAGAGGAATCTTTTTCCATTGTTGATTTGGAGGGGTGAAGATCTCTTGTGTTCTTATAAACTGCCTTGAACACTTAAAGTGGGTTTAACCTGACCACCTGAGCTAGTTTTCTAGCGCCTTTCTGCAATCAGTTTGTAAAAGTGCCTGTAGAAAACAATCTCATTCTAAAAATTCTGCTCTAGAAGTACCTATTTCTCTTACCTCACTGTAAAAGAAGTTTGGACAATTACCTCTGAAAAACTTATCTCTAGAAATAAAAAAAAAACAGGAATCCTATCCCTATTTGGCCTACTCTTTAAACAAAATCAGTGCTGTCCTTCTGAATTGCTTCCTTTCATCTCATTATTCACCTCAGTAGCAGTGGCTCACTCCAGGCAATCATTTCTGATGTCAAATACATGTGCTACATCAGCAGTTATGGAATTACTGTGATTTGAAGCTGACCACCTGCAATGCAGAGCTATTTAAGATGCAGAGATGTGGTTCTCAGGGACACGATTTAGAAACAGAGTTTCTAATAATGGTTAGACTTGAGCTTAGAGGCCTTTTCCAACCAAAGCAATTCTATGATTGTTTACACATCTCATAAAATTTCAAACTTTACTTGAAGGGACTATCTCCATTCAATCTCAAACTAATTTTAAATTTTACAGTATATCACAAAATTTAATATTAGTAGGAAGTTTATAAAGTGATTTTTGTGGACATTATTATTGTCTGCAGCTTTCAGCCAAATCTTAAGATAACATTCATGCATCAGCCATACAAAATATACAATATACCATACATTGGTCTTCTCTCTTCCTCCCTCACATAACCACATGAATACTTCTACTTTTTTCAGACAGCAAAGCTGTAACCAACAGAATGATATCAGCAGACTACAAAGACCTCTAAATAGACCATGCTTTCTAAAGCATGGTTTTCTATGCTTAATTTCATCTTCATCTCCTTATCATCAAAGCTGCAGTGACATGTCCTGAGTGTGTCTGACAACATGCTAAATGAAAACCTACCTGTGTCCCAGCTAAAGTTATATAAGGCTGAAAAGAAATAAAAGGGACGTATATATTGAATTCTATTCTCATTAGCTTTGCTTTCTGACCTTTATATTCTGCTTTCTCAGAAATTCAAGCAAATCAGTCAATTAACATTTAGGTTAATGCTTGCTTCAGTCCAGTATCTCTCTGGAGGAAAATTAAAGAAATTGTCATCTAAATTTATCAGTCCATCATTTTCTCTTCTAATGAAGATATTAATAAAATTAAATAACGACCAGAATTATATTGTGGCCTTTGAAACCTCACAGTAATAAATGGTAGAGATGGCCTAGAAGTTTGGTTTGTGTATTCTACCACAATAAAGCAATCCTTTTCAGATTTTCCCCTCTTCCCACTTCCAGGCCCCACTCCATCTGCTTCTATCACAGTAAAGAACCAGTTCAGTAGTTACTGGCAAGGATTATTTCAGTGCTTGCTGTTTGAAGTGCAGGCTGGTACAGGAAAGACTGATGGATTGTTCCCCATGGTACTGAATGATTTTGAATTTTAGTACTCTCTGCAGTTTTCTTCCTCCCAACTGACATTAGAAAATGAGGAAAAGATTTAGTTGGTTCTGTAAAGGCAAAATCCATGGAAAATATGAGGTTCTTTTTGTGGCAAGTGTGGGTAAAGAAGTTGATAAACCTGTAGATACAGAACGTGTATGTTATTCTTATGGGCAGTACCTCAAAATAACAAATTTTTTATACTGTACAACAGTCAGTATTATCAAAGGATGGACCAAATATGTATTTTTTAATTTTCTTCCTCTTCCTGTTTATCACCATAATAAGGACATAGCAGTTATCACCCTCCTAAGAAAACTTGTCAAAGGATCACCAATTCACAAAACCAGTAAAGGCAAAGCACAAACAGATGTTTCTGTTTATTTAGAAGAATTCTTTCTACTTGTACATACTAAATTTTATTTTATAATGGTGTCTTATGTAGATGGACTGGATATTTGTGAACTTCAGCAGTACATTTTCACTGATTTGCATATAATTGCTTTGTTACCAAGTTTTATATACAATCCATTCACAGAAACCCCAACTAAACACAAACACACTACAAGTCTGTACAGTGCCCACACCAATGAGTGTCTAATCAAATTTAGAAATATTTTTCTGATGGTATCAGATTATCTGAGAATGTGAAAAATAGTAGTAACTTTTGCCAGCAGTCCCTTAAGGACTCAAGTCCTAGCACTAGCAAAGCATCTTTCATCAAGACTTTTAGTAATGCTAGATTGGAAGCCAAAGCAAGTCCAAGCACTGACAAGAGATCTCCAGCCTCCAAGCCAGTGGCCTCTGCCCACCCAGACCCAGTTATCTGTAGCTATCAGAACAAACATAATTTTTGTTTATCAATCCCTGCTGGTTCATGGGTCAATGCCCATGCTGACATCCACATCAACTAACTCTAGCCACATTTTATTTTACATTCTAACTAGTTAAAATTAGGTAAAAACCTAAACCATAGGAGACTGATGGAGAGGTATTTGAAACGAGTCTAAGGAGAACTGCTAACTGTTTCTACTCAAGTTTAACACAAACTTGGTTGTCTGATTTTGATTTTGGTTTGTATGTTTGTTTGATTATTTCTTTGTTTTTCTGAAAGACTCAAACCTTATGGTACTGCAGTGGTTCCTCTTGGTTCCTGTTTGGCCAAATCCTATTCCTGACCTTAATTCTAACACTGGTCTATCATAAAATACCAGAACTATCACAGCTCATCAGCATTTCCGATCTCAGATCAGATCTATAAACCAGTATGAAACTCCAAATCTTCTTCTCCAAAAGGATTTTTAAAAAAAAATTTAATTCTTGCCAGCAGGTCACCAGCCAGCAAAGCTCTCTCTGACCCCATCTTTAATTTTGTTTCCAAATCTCTCCATCTCTTTTTCTACAACTACTACAAGCCCAGTCATAAACAACACTTAGCACTCTTAAAGTCAAATTTGTCACAGTCTCAAAGATTGTGCTGTCTAGTAAAATCTGTATGACTGAAATGTCATGACTAAACTCTAATCCTTATAATGAAGTTCCTCTAGTTATGTAATCTAATCCTGTAGTTCCTGATCCTGAAGTCAATCTTCATTAAAAAAAAACTTTCAATGCTGAAGCAATGAAAGCAGAAAAAAATAAGGTATCATTACATTGAATAAAATCTGTCAGCATCCATTGGGGAAGAAAAAAAACCAGAAGCATATTACAGGAAAACATTTGATGATTTTGAATTAAAATTCAAAATTTTAAAATATTTATCTGTGCTATCTTTAACTCTGTTTGATCTCCTACTGTCTAAAAATCTAAAGTTTTGTATGCTTTTAAATGCATTGAATAGATTTACAATCTCCAAAAGGATTAACATTTTATGACCGTTACCAAGAAGAAAATAAGTTCCAATAAATAAGCACTTTTGATAAGGCACTCAGTTATGCATCCTGAATCATAGCTGAGTGAAATGGCTACAAGAGTCTTTGTGGTATGAAATGATTTAAGGAAGCTATACAAGGGACAGCGTGTGTGAAAATTAATATTGAAATAAGTTTCTAAACTTGACTGAAACTCAGTTTAAATATGAGTAACTGCCAGTCCCTTCATTCCCTTCATTAAGTCAAATAAGATTCTTCTTAACTGGTTTTCTATAAATTCAGTTTTGTAATCACTGATACCTTTAAGCCGATTAAAGCATTTCATACATTTCCTTGTCTGTTTTATACACAATTTGAACAATCTCTTCAATATTATTGACTTTTTCTTCTAATGATAAAGGGACGTATTGCACAAATCTCTTTAACAGAGTTATCACACTCTAAAGCCCTAGCTGTCTGAAAAATATTATATAGAAGTCATATTCAACAAATCTAAATAGTTTTTTGTTGTTTGGCTGTTTGAAGACCTAAGATGAGAGAAGAAGCATTACTTGGTTTCTTTTTATTATTTTTATATTTATGAAAGATCTAGTGAGACAGAAGCAGCTTTGAAATGCTTCATAGTCCCAGAAATGTTATCTTTGTATGGAGATCAGACGTTTTTCATTTGATGAGTCTTAATTCCCTAACTATTCTTCTTTTTCAAAGTCATATAAGCAAACCAAACACATTCAACTAAATTATTTTAATAAGGTGAGAAACGTTAGATCAGAAAAGATAATGCAAGATTACTCAGAGCAGGGTTTGCCCAAGGGAGAGGCTCTATATAAGTATAAGTAGCCACTTAAGCCATGACTAAATAAGAGCCTTCCTCTTCTATGTGATATTTGGTCTAAGAACATGTACAAGTTTTACCAAGAACCCACCACCAGACTTAACAAGATGCCTAAATTTTAAATGTGATAGAGACCCTTACATACATAGTCTGATTTATAATACACAGAGAGTTAAATCCTTTTGTGGTTGTAATAATGCATTTTCTGCCTGGATCAGAATAAGGAAACAAACCTGAAACACTGTCAAGGCATAAAGTGGGACCCATGGATGGATACTCCATTTACACTCTACTTGGGCCAGAAACCTGGATGACCATGTTCCAGAAGATATAAAAGGAAATATCTACAGGCTGAGGATTTGTCAGCTGTGTGTTTACCTCATGCAGTGCAGTCTTCTTGCTCCACTAGTCAGAATTTGCACAGTGATGACAGATAAGGTGTACTGAAGGACCTAGCTATGTTGGAAGAGTTATTTTAATTTTATTTCTCTTTTAATGTACAGTTTCTATAATCCTAGACTTTTTTTTTTTTAAACCTTGAATATCGGTTTTTATTTTTCATTATGTGAAAGTTACTTGACATTGAAGATGTCAGAACTAACACTAGTGTATCAGATTAGGCTGGCTTTGTATTTACAGGATCAGAAATATATTATCAAAGTCTTTTTCCATCCAGAGACTTCCAGCTCTGTCATTGCCTTGAAAATCATACTCTTACTGATCATCATTTAGAAGTATCTCCTGTAGCTTTTACTATTAGTGAAAAGATTTTTTTTTAACACTGACTAGCTCTTGATTTTGTTTAAAAGATTGCAGCTTTAAAATATTTTGACCTGATTTCATGTGTTTTGTCCTTTTGCAAGATGTGATTCAGACCTACAGTTTGAGCAGAAATCCTCACAGTGCAGAAATGTGTGCTCCCAAGAATCAAATATGTATGCTTTAATCCATTTTTCAACATCTGTGTTCTCCAAGTGACAGAAAGAGAATTTTTAGACATTATGTGGCATTTAATTCAATTTCCACTTCTAAACTGGTCAATATGTTCTTCAAATACTTTTTTCCCCACTTCAGTTATATAAATTGTTTTTTCTTCTTTTCTCAGTGAAACTTGGTGAAGTGACACAATGTGTTTAACTCTCTCTCAGCCAATAGTCTAATTTCTCACTCAAATTCTCCAATTAGCTCAAACCAACACACAAGCCTATGGCTTCACCTAATATTTTCAAACCTGGCTAACTGCCATTCTGATTGCCTATTTTATGTCCAAAGGCCCATTAGTCTCAGACATTGATAAAAAGAGATGAACAGGTAACACAACATGCTTTGCCATTGTATTTGTGCTTTGCCATTGTATTTGTGCCTGGTGACACCTGCTGCCATTGGCAGTGATACTGCCTTATTGTTTATAGCATTAAGCTATAACTCAGCTCTGCTGAACAACCTAGAAACTGCCTGCTTCAAGTTTACCAGGAACAGGCATAATTGCCTCCACCTGATATGTCTGCATAGCCATCATGACACCATGCTGAGACTGCACATGGCAAGACATCCTGCCTACACCTGTCAAGATGAGCAGCCCTCTATGTGACACACAGAAAAAATCAGGACCAGGTCAGAGATTGTCTGGTCCCTTTCCCCAGCAGCCTGGGAAGCCTGGGAAGAATCAGACGTCTCAAAAGACAACAAGGAAACAAACAGAATTCTCCGAGAGCGTTTGTCTACTGTCCTAGTCTGTTGCTAGCCCTGCGAGTTGGGGCTTGAAATTGCTTCTTGAGATTTACCTAGGCTTCTGTTGTAAGCAGAAAGGAACTTTCTTGACTCCATCTAGTGGGCAAGTGCTATAATTAAATGCAAGTGGTACAATTGACTGTAATAACCTTCTCTTCCAGTTCAATTAATGTTTATACATAGCTAGCTGTTGCTAGATCTAGTTTATCGTTTATGTAATGCATTCCATGACAGTTGCAAACAAACCAGTTATTATTAAAATTAGTGGTCGGGGGTGGTGAGATTTTTTAATATAAAAATTAATATACCATATTCATTTTGGAAAAATCATATCTCACATCAATTATTTTCCCCTCCATTACAAGCATCTGCCTCCTTTTAGGCTTCTTGCTTTCCTGGTTCTTAGTTAGGTGTGATCAGATTTAGCTCTGATCCGCTACTGGAAAAGTACTTTCGTATAGCTTTTGTGTTCAATGTTGGCTCCAACAGACCTGAGGTTAGAGAAATGAACTAGCAAAGACAAAATCCATCCTGTCCACGTGGAAATACACTGCTGGCTGTAGCATCCATAATAAATTATGGCATTTGCCATGTGTGGATAGCTGAAAAATTTAACTGTTCTCTCAGTTATGGAAATTTATGCACTGGGAAATTGATAACCTGGAAGGAATCACAGATGTTCTTTGGGTGGAAAAGGCCCTTAAAATCATCAATACCAGCCACTAACTCTACCAATTCTGCTGATAAATCATGTCCTTTGACACCATATACCTACAGGTTTGAAACACCTCCAGGGGTGGAGTTTCAACCACCTCCCTGGGGAATTTAATCCAATCTGAGAACCCTTTCTGTCTTGAAATATTTTCTAATATCAAACCTAAATCTCCCCTGGTGCAGCTCGAATCTATTTCCTTTCATCCTACCACTTGTTACTTGGGAAAAAAGACCCACACCCACATCACTAGAAACTACTTTCAAGGATGTGTTGGTTTGAGCTAATTGGAGAATTTGTGTGAGAAATTAGACTGTTGCCTGAGAGTGAGAAATTAAACACCAATGTCACTTCACCCAGTTTGTCTGAAAGAGAAGAAAGAGGATTGTTTTGAGAATGTTCCCAAAACATCCAGATAAGCCAGTGTGCTTGCGCAGTCAGTCGGCTCTGGGGCCGCACAGGCTTCAGCAGCTTCTTTCCTTTGTCTCTCTGCCTTTGAACTAATTCAGAGTAAAATTACTAAAACCATTCATTCCTTCCTGCCACTAATCTTTCTGACCGATCTTCAGCTTATCTGCAGCATCATCAAGTGGTGAGATAAAGCTGGGGGAAGGAGGGAAGGTGCTAGGGGGTGTTTGGTTTCCCTCTCTTGGGGATTTTGGTCTCCAGGAGGGGTGTGGTGTCTGTATTTCTTTTTTACTGTATATTTCTGTAAATATCTGTTATATCTTGTAAATATTTACTTGTATATTTGCATTGCTGTAAATATAAAGCTTCATTTATTAACTTCCAGTGTGTTTTTCTGAGTTTTAGCCGGGGTTTCAAAAGGTGGGGGGGCAGGTCACTGCAAACCCACTACAAAGGAATTGTAGTAAGTGAGGTCTTCTTCCCACTAGAAACTACTTTCAAGGAATTGTAGTGAGTGAGAAGGTCTTCCCCCCATAGTCTCCTATGTGGAGTTTCTAACTGGAGAAAATAATTTGGAAAAGCCAAACCTATAATCAAAGTCAATAGATCATCAGAAATCTGAATTCATGCAGAGTGGGGACCTTCTTCTCCCACTATAAACAAAGACATTCTTTACAGTAGCATGTAGCATATCCATATTTATGAATTGTTAGTTTGTAATTATTTTCCAAAATAATCTTTTTTTGTATTGTCAAATACATCTTTGATTTATGGTGTATATCAATTGAGCAGTCGGTTGCATAATGCATCTTGTCTACAGTGTTCATGCATAAGTAATCACTGTCAGTAATTCTGAATTAATTTTGAAGAACAGACTGTGAAAATCAGTTACTATGCAGATGAAGGGTATTTTAGTCATTCCATTTCACAAGTATGCATACCCTTTCCAAATAATAGTAGTCAGGTAATGGCATATCTAACATTAACCTTCAGTACACAGGGCAGGCAAAAAGAAGTGTTGCTATGGTGCACAGCAGTCAGGTAGAGCTCTCTAATAGCAAACTTGACATAATTTATCTGCAGAATTGAGCTAGTCTGCTTAGAATAACAAAATCACAGATAAATCAGGATTGGGTAAGTAGATAATAAAAACAGTGTGTAGTTTAAAAAAGAAATCTACATTTTAAAATGTGACAATTCCAACTTTTATCATTGATGTCTGAATGTGAAAGCATATTTTTTAGGCTTTTTATAAATTAACATAATTTTTGTTTTAATCTAAGACAAGGAAATTGATCAGATTGTGTTTTTTTATTCTTCTATGACTTATTTCACAGTTAACTCTGAAATTAATGAGAAGTGTATTATAAGGAAACAAAAAATAAAATTAGGAGAAGTTTTTTGTGGGAATGTGTTCCTGTCAATTTCTTAAAATGTTACTACATTTTACAGAAACCTGCATATTTCTCTATGCAAAAATCAATTTTGGAAATGCTTGCTATTGTAAAAGGCAGTAAAGTTTGGCAAATGCTAATCCACTAAAAATTTAACAAGTTGATTTGCCCTGGAAGTTGTAATCAAGCATCTGTAGGTTTTTAGACACATTTCTGACAATGAATACATTCTGTCCTAAAACTGGAGAAGCTGCTCTGATTTCTGAATTGTCACAATTTACTGGAAAGCTGGGAAATTGTTACAAAATTATGGAGATTATTTATTAGACAAAAGCAAATAAGCTGAATTTGTGAAGATTAACATTTTCAACATTTCACAGGCTTAAACATACAGCTAATGGATGTTTGATAGCCAAATCCCTTTCAGTTTGAAGAAACACTGTCTCAAGACAAGCGAATACAGCATGCAGAGAGGAAAAAAAAACAACCAAACAACAGTGTAAGCTGTCAGTTGGGAAAAGGGAACCATAGTGGTCAGGGCAAAATTATTTTCCATAATAAAACAGTCTTTGATCATATAAAATGAGAAGTAGTCCATGCTGTGGGCTTGGGAACTGTTTGATCTGGTCCAGACGTTAAAAACCTTCTGTACACAGCTGCGAGTGACAATGGTCCAACTTGGAGTCTTTGGCAAAAAGCTCCAAATGAAACACGTGGTCATCCACTGGGTTTCTGGGGTCAGGGCTACAGAGGTTCAGAGGCAAATTACACTGCAACAGAGAAAGAAATACTAGCAGCCTATGAAGGAGTGAAAGCAGCTTCTGAAGTGATTGGAACTGAGTCAAAATTGCTTTTAGCTCCTAGATTGTCATTTCTAAACTGGATGTTCAAAGGCAAAAGTTCATAACCTCATCATGCCACAGATGCAACCTGGTCTAAATGGATGGCTTTGATAACTCAGCAAGAATGTATGGGTAATCTGGATTGACTTGGTCCAGTAGACATGATCACCAACTGGCCGGAAGGCACAGACTCTACAAAACCTCTAGAGGAGAAAACAATTTGTGCTAAAGAAGCTCCTCCCTATGGTGATTTTTCTCATGAGGAAAAGAACTATGCTCCGTTCACAGATGGTTCATGCAGTCTTGTTGGGAACAAGTGAAGATGGAAGTCAGCAGCCTGGAGTCCTACCAGGAGAGTTACTGAAGCGAGAGATGGAGAAGGTGAATCCAGTCAATTTGCTGAGGTAAAAGCAGTCCAGATTGCCCTTGATGTGGCTAATTGTGAAAACTGGCCTATCCTTTACCTCTACACCAACTCATGGATGGTGGCCAATGCTCTATGGGGTTGGATAAAGGACTGGAAAAAGAGTGGTTGGCAGAGGAAAGGAAAGCCTATTTGGTGTGCTGATCTATGGCAGGACATTGATGCACTGCTGGAGAGAATTCCAGTGAAGGTGCGACATGTAGACGCACACATCCCTAAAAAGAAAGCTACTGAGGAACAGCAACACAACCAGCAGGCAGATCAAGCTGCTAATATTTCTCAAGTTGACACAAACACAGAAAGTGACCTTGATCTTGATTTGAAATACCAAGACAAACTGTTCTTAGCTCGGTGGGCTCATGACTCACCTGGACATCAAGGCAGAGATGCAACATACCAATGGGCACGTGATAGGTCAATTGACTTATCCATGGACGCTATCACCCAAGTCATACATGACTGTGACATCTGTGCTGCTATTAAGCAAGCCAAGCGACTCAAACCCTTATGGTATGGTGAGAGATGGTCAAAGTACAAGTATGGTGAAGCGTGGCAGATTGACTACATCACTTTACCTCGTTCTCGTTCTGGCAAGCAGTATGTGCTAACGATGGTAGAGGCAAGCACCGGATGGCTGGAAACCTATCCAGTTCCACATGCTACTGCACGTAACACCATTCTTGGCTTGGAGAGACAAATCATGTGGAGACATGGAACTCCAGAGAGAATCGAATCAGACAATGGCACTCATTTCAAGAACAATCTTGTGAAAAACTGGGCCAAAGAGCATGGTATTGCATGGATCTTCCACATACCCTACTATGCACCAGCTTCAGGAAAGATCAAATGCTACAATGGTTTGATAAGACCACCCTAAAAGCCATGGAGAGTGGAACTTTCAAAAACTGGGACAAGCATTTAGCACAAGCAACCTGGTTGGTAAACAGTAGGGGTTCTGTAAACAGGGCAGGACCTGCACAATCAGATTTGGTACCAACAGTGGATGGTGATAGAGTTCCTGTTGCACGTGAAAAGAATCTCTTAGGCAAAACTGTTTGGGTATTTTCTCCTTCAGGCGAAGGGAAACCTGTCCGAGGGGTGGTTTCTGCAGAAGGTCTTGGTCATACATACTGGGTAATGCAGGAGAATGGTGAAATCCAGTGTATTCCACAGATAAATCCAACCTTGGCTGAAAGAGTTAAATTCAGAGTGTTAAGAGTTTTCTGTTCTAGGTTTTACCTGGTGCCCAACACAAGTGATATACATTATGTGAGCACGAACCCAGTGTCACTTGGGAGTCCCTGGTCTCATGTCATCTGTGAGGAGACAAACTGTTTCCTGTTTTCTGAGCTTTTGAATCACCTCCATTCAAGATACATCTGG
Organism: Psilopogon haemacephalus; assembly: GCA_013396835.1. Taxonomy (NCBI): domain Eukaryota; kingdom Metazoa; phylum Chordata; class Aves; order Piciformes; family Megalaimidae; genus Psilopogon; species Psilopogon haemacephalus. The sequence continues at coordinate 100,636 of VWZI01008431.1, read as the reverse complement.
AACAGAGTGTGAACTGAGTTTGTAATATTCATAATTGTAAATACTGTTTTAGATTAAGTAGGTAATTCTCAGTAAACTCTGAGTGAAGTAGACAAGGGTGGATTGTGCTGGTTTGAACTAATTGGAGGATTTGAATGAGAAATTAGACTCTAGGCTGAGAAAGGAAAGCACTGATGATACTACTTCACTCAGGTTTTCTGAGAAAGAGAAAAAAATTTTTGTAACCCAAACATTGATAAGTCAGGCCACTTTGGGCCATGGCTGCTGTTGTTGCATGGCTCTTCTTCTCTTTCTCCCTGCCTTTCGTAGTTGGCTCTGAATAATTTCACTAACTTCTTTCCTGGTGCTACCCCTGGCTGATCTACCTTTCCCTATTTGCTGCATAAAACAGATGAGATAAGACTGGGGAGGGGCGAAGGTGGTAGGGATGGTTAAAACCCCCTCTTAGGGACTCTGATCTCTGGGAAAGGTGTGGTGTTTCTGTATTACCTTTTTTACTGTATATATCTGTTATACATTGTAAATATCTGCCTGTATACCGTGCAAAGCTGTAAATATAAAGCTTCATTTATTAACTTCCAGCTGACTGAGTCCTAGACTGGGTTATTTCAAAGTGTGGGGGGGTGGGTAACTGCTGAACTACCACATTATTCCAACACCTCTCCATCTACTCTCTCAATGGACAGCTGAAAAGGAGGAGGATCTATTGGTGAATGAGAATGAGGTGGCTGAACAGGGAAGAGAATCACTAACAGGTCAGCGCCATTCACAGGAACCACTTCCAGACCAGGACCATCAATCCTCATCACAACCTCACTGGCCAGAGGAGGCATTACTGTCAGGGCACACTTGCAGCCCACCCTGCTGATGGAGCTCAGCACCAGGGCTGCTGCTGCCATTTCTGCCACAGCTGAAAACTCAGCAGAGATGCGTGGAGCCACACTGCCCTTTATCGCTAGTCCTGGCTGGCCACCCTCTGCAGAACTGGCAGGAGTTAGTGAGAAGGGAATCAAACCCCCTCCATTGCCCATACTCAGTGCTGCCAGTTCCACCACTGTAAATTCATGACTGACTCACAGCAGGGGGAGCAGATCCCTGTTACCACTCTCCATGGGTACCATGGCAGCACACACTCCAAATGCAGGCTCCCTGTTTGCAGCTGCTGCCTGCCCATGCATGCTGCCTGCACTGAGGCAAAATGGGTACTGATGCATGGCAGTTTCTTGTGGCATCATCAGCTCATCCCCTGAGTGGGGAGTGGCTGTGCCCAGCAAGAGGATGTAAATGACCTGCCTCATGCCCGCCACTGTGATCAGCCCGCCAACAAGGAACACGCTGCTTCCACGTGGCACCATCTTTGAAGCACTGCCTGTATCTACGGGACCAGAACAGGCTGCCAGCATAGCCAGAGCCACCTGTGTCTCTGCACCCAGAGCCACTTGCATTTTCACCACTTGCAGCTTCGCATCGGAAAGGGGAGAAATGAATGGATTCATCTACTCCACTCTACCCCACCCCTCCAGCTCAACCCATGTGACTTGCTTCTCCCCCCTCCACTACCCAAGATGGGAGAGGCTCATGTCTCCAAGTCACTCTTCTCCACAGCTGCCATGAGCCACCGGCCATCAGCAGAAGGGACAAGCGTTTCCTCTCTGCATACTTCCCTCTCATTCCCCTGCCACTTCAGGATGGGGAGCAAGTTCAGAAGCATGCAGCAATTTCTAATGATCCAGACTATTGCAGATGACAAGACTGCACTCTCAATCAAGATAAACACATATATACACACCTCAAGGCATGATCCCAGTTCTCTAACATCTGCCTGAACTTGCTTCCAGCTCTCCATCATAATCCAAATAAAAGGCACCATTTTCCTAAGCTTCAATTCTGTATTTTCTCCAATTCTGTATTCCCTCCAATTCAAACCAGTAACATTGTTCCCTATATGGGCCACTAATTAATTATGTTATGGTTTTAGAGCCAACAGAATGAAGTTTTCAAATTAATTGGAGAGAGAACATAATTATATTTTGGATAGAGAGATATAGGAAGAAAATTACAAAGCAGATACAGAATCTGTAGTGACCCCCTTGAATTTTTCTCCCAACCCAAAACTAAATCTATAATCTCCAGTGCTCCAGTCCTCCCTCCCTCAACACCTCTGCCATCCATAGGCCTAAACAAAAGCCTGTGGGGGCCCCAAAACAGGCCTACTCCTTACACATTTGTCCCAATAACACAGCTCCAGTCAGACACTGTGTGCTGGTTTGAAATAATTGGAGAATTTGAGTGAGAAATTAGACTATTGGCTGAGAGAGGTAAACACATTATGTCACTTCACCAGGGTTTTACTGAGAAAGAAAAAAAAAAAGTTTTTAAAGTGCTGTTCCCAAAACACTAGATTTCAGACAGTTTCTGACCACTCTGGCTGTGAATGCTTCTCTTGCATGGTCTCCTTTGTCCCTTTGTCTTGGTAGCTAATTCTCAGTAAAACTGCTAACTTCTTCCTACTACTAACCCACCTGGCTGATCTACTTCAGCTTATCTGCAGCATCAACAGGTGGTGAGATAAGACTGGGGAAGGGAGGAAAGGTGGTAGGGGGTTGTTGGTTACCCATCTCTTGGAGATTTGGGTCTCTGGGAGGGGTGTGGTGTTTCTGTATTACCTTTTTATTGTATATATCTGTAAATATCTGTTATACCTTGTAAATATTTGCTTGTATATTGTGCATTGCTGTAAATATAAAGCTTAATTTATTAACTTCCAGTGTTTTTGAGTCCTAGCCGGGGTTTATAAAAGGTGGGGGGGCAGGTAACTGCCAAACCACTACACACTGCTGGCGGGGGAAGAAAGGAGAGCGAGCTGGCCTCGCTGTGATCTTATAAAGAGGTAGCAGAATTATGAGATTGAATAACAATTTCTTCTAGTCCCTAGAGGATTTTCTGCCCTATAGTTCCCAACCTGGGACAACATCTAAAGCCAATTAGCATGAAGTTACATCATTTTTTGTAAGTACATTTATTTCTTGAAGGAATACTGGCTACCAGCACACAACATGTTACGCATAAAGATCGAATAATGACATAGTTTTGAACAGGAAAGGAGAGATTTTCTAGGTCACAGAATGCAGATATCTGTCTGACTCATGATCTAACCCCAAGCAAAAATTTACCATCATCTACTTTGATATATACAGGTTGGCCCCTCCTCTCCTGGTTCTTGGAAGATACTCCAGAATTAATCCCTGTGAGGTGTAGAAACAATATTTTAGTCCATACCAGGCTACATCTGTGAAATAAAAACATGCAAAGAGGAAAATACCAATTTATAATTTCAGCAAATAACAAATAAGGGCTGTATTTGGCAGTGGAGGCACTACAGGTCCTAGAATGCCTGTAGGCACTATACCTCATCACACTATTGCAAACTTCTAGAGTAACTTCTGGCAAACACTGTCTGCATGATACTATGACATTAATGTATAAGAGAATTTACTTTCGTCTTCCCCTAGATATCACCCACTTTTTTCTCTTGAGTATGTAAAAATGTTACAAATCTGTTATTTGATATTTACAGTATTTTAATTCCTTAATTATTTTCTCCTGGAAAACTGAAGTAATGACATTAGACTATTAAGGAATTTTAATTATCCTTTAAAAAAAACAAAGCTTCCCACCCCCCAAAAAAATATATACACACACAGCAAAAAGACCTACCTAAATAAACCATTGTGGCCATTTGAGCTAAATTTCGAGCTCAAACATAGAAAAAACTTAGAAGTGGAAGCTCTGCGTGAACAGGTGAATGTTCTAGGGATAGGCCACATAATGGCAACAATGGATAAGTTAATAGAGCATCAGGAGCTTTATATCTGGAAGAACAGCTTGTACCTTCCCCTGCCGGCTTCTGCTGCACCTGCTGCTATCTTTCCCCAATGCTGTTTCAGCTGCTGCTACTTTTGCCCCTTTGCGACTGGTTGACCCTTTCCCCATCCTCTTTAAGGTTATTTTTTTTCTGTAGTAGTTTATTTTCTTTATACTGTTATATTTGGTTTAAACTATAGGAAAATACAATTTCATTTTTTCCTGACTTCCAAAAAAAATCCGTGTTGTAGTGAGTTTACTCTACCGGGGGAGTGATCCACTCTAATGCAGTACAACCACGAAATCCAAACAAACAACAAAAACACCACAACTTGACCAAAAACCCCTAGCCAAAACAAAAAAACTTCAAGCATGTTGCAATTTTCTATATTTTTAATTTGTGCAAACAATAATAATAATAAATTGATAACCTTATCTTATATACAGCATATCTTTTCTTAAATTTTCACTTTTGAAATACAAATACATGAAAAAAATCTTCATAGGACACTGAAATATTTCAAGTTTTCTGACCAAAGGCTTTCAACATCCCCAGTCAATATCTACAGCTGCACTTTTCACAGAAATAAAAGAAACATACTCTCATTATATTATTTGATATCAGCCTTTCTACTGTATGTTCTCTTCACAGGAAAACAAAGATGCACATGGCCTTCAAAACTGAAGTATGTACATGGTAAATAAGAAAATCCTACTGCAAATCCTCCACTAGTTAATTGTGAGAGGATTCTTTTTTTATTAATAACTTCATAGAATCATAATATCATCTAGCTTGGAAAAGACATTCAAGATCAAGTCCAGCTATTATCTAACTTCCAAGACTGGTGCTAAACCAAGTGCCTTAGCACCACATTTATGGACCTTGTAGACACCTCTAGAGATGGGGATTTATAACGCCTTCCCTGCGGAGCCTGTTCCAGTCTTTAAGAACCTCTTCAGTCAAAACGTTTCTTCTAATATTCAGCTGAAACCTCCTCAGAGTGCAACTTTAGGCAGTTTCCTCATATCGCTTCTTACTAGGGAGAGGAGACTGAAACCCACCTCACTACAACCTCCTTTCAGGTATTTGGTGAGGTGTGAGACTGGTAAATTTGTTAAAAGAGCTACATGCATGAAAGGTATCCTCCTGCTTTCCCTTGCTGAGTTCTGTGATGCAGTGTCAGGTTCTCATTGGCTTTGACAGTGTCTGCTCATACTCACTGGTACAGCAGATAATTTTTTAGCTGCAGCATCCCATGTTGTAGAGCTAATGCCACACAGATGATATGCTTTTAGGATGTTTGCTTAACAATTCATTGGCCAACCTCTCAGCTGTTCACACATTTAAAAATAATAAAATAGTTCTGAGCAATCATTTATTTGAGACAAGCATCAGAAACTTGGACCAGTATAGCTCAGCCCTGGAGGAACACTGCCTCAGCACCACTCAGGATTGTATTGTGCTATTGTATTGATTGTGGGCTATTGAAGAGGCTGAAATTATAAATTATGTAGCTTTTATAATTTCCAAAAGCCCCAGCCACAATCTGTGTGTAGATTAGTTTAAGTTTGGGTTCTAATTCGGTCGGGAAAAGTCTTCACAATGATGCCTTTTCTTGTAATTCAGGAAAAATCAGAAAAATGGAAAAGTTTGGGCATGAAACTTGCCCTACTTACAGATGGGAGACTGTCTCAAAGTCCGTGCGAGGTTCGTGTCTCCAGGTCCGTGTTCAGGTCCCAGTGCAGGTCCGTGCAGGTCCCAGTGAAGGTCTAAGCAAGTCCTTGCAAGTCCAAGCAAGTCCTGCTGCAATCTGTCCAGCTGCCATATATATACTGAGGTGATCTGTTGCCTCCCTGTTCAAGCCCATGGAGGGTGGGAGAAGGCACTTCACACCTATTGTACTAAGCCTCTGGTGACAGAGGTGGGGAGTAGGAAGACCGTTTCCTGCCCCATTCACACCTCTGGTGGGGCAGTGGACTGGGGGTGCCCTGCCACAGTTCACACCTCATTCAAACCTCCGGTGGGGCAGTGCCCTGCTCTGCCACAGCTATACATTTTAACACTGTTAAAGAAAGATAACTCACATGGAACTGGCTCCAAGGCTTGATGTGAAACATGTTAATTTGTCTGAGTATTCCAACCATAGGGAAGAATAGTGACAACCAAGCAGTGCACATTAACATTTGTTAGAAGTCAGATGTCCTTTTAATTCCAGGCATACTGATCTGATCTTTCCACACCAGCTTTTGCTTTCTTCTGTGTGACTTCATCAAGAGAAGTAGTGAGAGAGAATGATGCCAAACAGACAGGGATTGTCTACAGATTTCCATTCTGTATTGCCAGTGCACATTGCTGGGAGGACAGAGGAAGGGTCACTGTTTCCCTCATTCTGGGGTACAAGCTCATATGCTCAACTGTGCAGACAAAGCAGTCAGTAATGTGGTCTGCAAACTGTACCTATGCTGACAGGCACCACTCGGTGGTCTTTTGGTCACTTCAGAATCTTTGTAGTTCAGAGAATGGTAGGGCTTGGAAGGGACTTCTGCAGATCATCTAGTCCAACCCCACTGCTAACACAGGTTGCACCTACACCCGGTTGCACAGGAACTTGTCCAGGTAGGTTTTGAAAGTCTTCAGGAAGGAGACTCCACAATCTCTTTCGATCATCATCTACACTAAAGAATGTGGCACAGTGTTGTGCCTAAAAGAAGATTTGATCAGAGCAGACTTCTATTAGTGGAACAACAGGGCCTTAATTAGGACTACATGAGACAGCAAAAGACATTAGCACTGCTGCTTTCTCAGATTGTTGTGCCATGCCACTGTGAAATAAATGAATGGTGTGCAAGTCAATCTGGATAGATGAAGGAAGGTCTACACAAGAAATCCTTATATGCAGTCACAGTATAGTCAAAGACTTTCACTGACCAGAAAAATCACTCAGATCTTTTTTTCTGGTCATACCCCTTGAATTTACATGGTTTTAAGACTTGCATTAGCCATAACTTGACATTGACTTATGAAGATGTCTGTCAGCCCCAAGCTCAGAGATGTCCTTGTCCTGGACACCCCAAATTCCTTCCTTCTCACTCTTCAACCCACTACAGGTTTTGGATGGGAGGAGAAAAAGGCACAAAACTGCTTCCCTACCCCTGCTCTGTGGGTTTGCAAGGGAGGACAGCAGAGTGCCCTTTTGGCATGTTTTGAGGCTTGTGCTACCAGTCTGCACAGGGATTCGAGCTGGTATTTGCTGAGGTTGGCAGATGAACATTTTGTCCGAAAAGGCATAAACGGGCAAGGGAAAAGGTGCAAGTGATCCCATCAGAGAGGTTCCTCCCTGAAAGTTCCTGCCTGAAGGCTCCCTGTTTTGGGACTGTCCCAGCTCTGACGGCTTCTGTCTTTTGCACGGCTCTTGGGGTTTTACTGTCTCTGCCTTTTGGACAGTCCCCCACTCTTCACTACCCTGCAGCTTCACAGGTTCAGCAAGTCCTGAGTCTTTCAGAGAACTGCTCACAGCACTCAGACTCAGCTTCTCTGGGACAGCTCGGTTTGCTATCCTGGCTGTATCCTGTTTAAGGAATTGAAGCAACTTGGCTCTCCCTCATCACTGTCAGAGGCAGCAATTCCCACAGAGCTCTGCAACGTGGTAATCACATTTTTGAAATACCGGACTTTGCCTTTTGAATATGATTGGCTATTATTTTATAGACAGGACAAATCAAGCTGCAGAGAGAATATCAGCAAGTATTGCACAACAAGCATTATTCTGCTCAACTTAATGAGTAAGCCATTGTTTCCTTAATTCTCTCCTTAGAAAATTGCTAGTGGGGTAAGAAGCTGTTTATAACTTAGCCTTTTCCATTTTCTGAATTTGTCTGTAGCACCTTTTAAATATTTTTCCCAACAAAATACAAATCTGTTAATAAATTAAAAATCAATTCTGTATATAGTTGAAGGTGGGGGTTTCTGGGAATAAAATAATTGTATTTTTATAATTCCTGACTTGGCCACGTTAATCCCCCCGCCCTGCACAAAAGTCCTATCGCAAAGATTTCCCCAACTATCATTGTCATGCTACAATGGAACAGATTTAAGTTTAAGAAGGTGAGTGATATCTGCATCCATCAGTTATTGTGGACTCCTGCTTAACATGCAACAGTGAAGAGCTGCAATCATTTGTGATTAGACCCTAACCTCCAAATTTGTTTATTTTTCCACAAATGTCAGCAGTACTGAGCCTTGCACTGTGTCATCTGTTTTGTGATTTCAGCAGCCTCCAACACAGTAGACAACAGTTTGTTTCCCACTGGGTTTCAGTTGTTGTTCCATCTTAGAAGGAAGATGGAGAATTGCATAAATGCAAACATTTCCACTTCTTACTCCCTAACAGTACTTCATCTTCACTATGATGTGGCACAATACCAGTGAAGGCTTGAAGGACATACTTATTTCAAGCATTCAGACAACTATTCCCATGGAGGAAACTTTTCTCTGTGTTGAGAAAATTTACAAAACTCTGTTACCTCATATTATGGAGTATGTATTCTAGAGAACTGGTGGACCTGCCACATCCATTAAACTCACCCCAAAAGCCATTTTGACAACACAGAAGTACTTTACTGGGGCATTCTATAGTGCACATTTGAGAGCCACTCCCTGGAGACGTTTAAGGCCAGGTTGGGCAAGATCTTGAGCAATCTGGTGTAGTGGAAGCTGTCCCTGCCCATGGCAGGGCGATTGGAACTAGATGATCTTTAAAGACCTTTTCAACCCAAACCATTCTATAAGTTTTTCATGATTTTGCATTTGAATGAATAAATGCAATAACAAGCTTCTTGTTCAAAATTGCTTTGGTTTGGTTTTTTGGACCACTGCTGTGCTGAATGACACAGCATCTAGCATTTTAATGAGAATTTGCTGTCTGTTCTGCAAGCATCAAACAGCAAGGAATATTGCACTCTCACTAATTGATGACCTGATCAGTAATCTGAACCAAATGTAGTCTGAAGAAACCTGACATCAAAAACAGGAGTGTGCTTTACTAGGGCAGTATCAATAAGATGCCATCACTGTGATCATAAATGGTTGTCTAGCACTCTGCCAACTTGATAGAAAACTGGACACTACCTACTGCAAAATTTCAGCTCGTAATATTAGCAGCAGTGCCACTGAAGTTTTTCTAATTGCCAGAGATATGGGACCTTACACTAAGTCCCAAAAAATTCATTAATTTATCACTTTGTAGAATTTAATCACATTGAATAAATAAAATGATGAGGTAGTCATTAGAGTGGTACTAATGGAGATGCCTGGTGAATGTATGGATTAACTGCTTTGCATATCAACTGTTTACTTATGTTTGGGTCTCCTGTGTCATGAGCAAAGGAACTGTGTAAGAGTATACACAAAACAAAGTAATTATGTATTGGTCAACACGTGCAACAGATAATTATGGTTAGCAAGTTACTAGCATTAATATACTCACCATTTCTGATTAGATGATAGATGGGGATTTACTGACAGGAGAGTTGTCAAAGACAAAGAAAGATTACAGAATCAGAGAATGGTGAGGACTGGAAAGCACCTCTGAAGATCATCTAATCCAACCCCCCTGATATATCTGCTTTAGCCTAAATAAACTAGGCTACACAGGAACTCTCTTAAAGGTGAGTTTTGAAAGTCTCCAGAGAGGGAGACTCCACCACCTCTCTGGGCAGCCTGGTTCAGTGCTCTGGCACACTCACAGTGAAGAAGTTTTTCTGAAATTCAAGTGAAGCTTCCTGTACTCTAGTTTGTACCTTCTGCTGCTTTTCAGAAGAGTTTGTGCCTTGATACCACAGAACTGTAGTCTCTGCAGATTCTCTGCTTTTTTGTTGCCTTTTTTTTTAAAGTTAAGCTTTAGACCTTTTTGTTTCAGAACATTTTTTATCATACCCTCAAGCCACTAATTATTAATATCTCAAAAGTTACACTGGTATCACTTTTTCTTATCCTGAATACTTTTGCTGAGATTCTCTCTCATATCTTAACAATGTTTTTTCTGAGTAAGATTCAGCCAAAGTCACAAAATCATACTGCTCCAAATTTGGCGTAAGTGACAAGTTCCTGGATTGAGGGAATCAGATCCCCTTCTTCATGGTGCAATATATTTTGATCACAAATACTTGGTGTTAGGGCCTGGCACCTGGCCTGAATTTCCCCCCATTACATTTTTGTCTACTATGCCATCAACACCAGCAGGGTGAATTTGCTAAGACCTGCTTTGTCAACATGTTACAAATCTAGTTTATGGACCAAGAAATTACATACTTTTTTTCCATTTTCTTACCATTATAAAGAACTCTCTAAACATTTTCTGTGCAATTCAACATGAAACCAAATTTACTTGGCTAACAGAGGTACAAAAACATGCACTAGTTATTAAATGTCCCATTACAGTCAATTAACATCTAGCTTATGTGGTCAACAGAGATCAGAGTATTATTCCACTAACAATCCAGAGAGGAACACACCAGGAAGAGCAAGAGAGAATGAACACACTACACTCTATCTAAAGTATCAGTGACTTAAAAGGTAAGAAATTTAGTGTAGGAGTGGCAGAGATTAGCATTAATTTTTCATATTGCACATTCCATACTGTTCTGTGACAGCTAAACCAATTGCTCTCAGGTGACACTGAGAAAGCAAAGACAGAAGAGCAATAATTAAGAAAAAAACCCCTAACACACAAAAAATCCCAAAGCCCTGAAAAACTTAAATAAATAAACCAAAAAATTACATAGCAGAGCAGTTTTACCTTTACAAAAGAAAGTGCTACTGCTTTTTTCTATCTTTCATGAAACCATGTTGCCAGATATGTTACCTCAGGTCAGCTCTCAGGGAACACCTCTTAAGACACATATATGTTATCTCTGCTCTCCACAAAATGCAATTTCTCTTTTCCCTTAAGTATCAAGGCTGCAAGAAAGTTTTATTCAATAGATAAACATTTTCAGGGTAGTGTAGGGAGAAAAAAAGAACTGATCAAACTTATGGTCTTGAAAGACAGTATTCGTGATGTAGTGTCAGTGATCCTCTGTTCCATTTTCTTTACAAGCCACTGTGAGAATATTTGATACAAAGCAGCTCCTTTCAAGTGCTTTCTTTGTACACTTGTTATAAGCAATTAGTGAAGCCCCACAGTTATGTGATCTGACTTAGGAGTTTTTATTTTGTTCCTTCTTTGGTGAATTCAATGGTTGTTCAGTGTTCCTTTCCCTGTGATCTTCAGCTTAGATGTGTACACATCCATTTCTTTTGGGTCTATTTTACTGATGTCTCACTCCAGTTCTGTACTGACATAACACCATAGATTGTTTTTTGGAGTAGGGGAGAACTAGAAAGAAATCAAGACTTGCCATAGGAAATATTCCAGAATTAAATTGACAAGGAGAGGCAAAAAGAGAATCTGAGCACATTAAGTTTTATCAAAGAAGTTATATATGAACTAATGAAGACAAGAAAATGTATTTCTTAATTATTACTTTTAACAAGGAATATTGCTAATAAAACAAATATTATTTTTGTCCCAAACCTGGGTTCTTTACCTTATGTGCAAACACAAACCAACACAGAGATGAGATATTTGTTTTACTCCAGTCCTGTGCAGAAAAGAGTCATAGGTGGTGATTCCACAAAGCTGAGATTTGTATCAGGTGTTTATACAGTAAATTGTATTAGCTACACCTTATATTGGCACCTACTGACTACCCATTGCTTAGTTTATTCCTTGCTTTGTTCCATAGGAATTCCAGTTCCTATGGAATTAATTGCATATGCTCAGAGGGTAAGTGGTTTATCATAAAATAGTTGGGGTTATAAGGGACCTCTAATGTATCTTCATCTAGACCAGGTTGCACATGATGACGTCCAGGTGGATTTTGAAGTCTGCGGAGAAAGAGACTCCACAACCTCTCTGATCCAATGCTCTGGCATCCTCAAACTAAAGAAGTTTTTCTCTTTAAGTTCCAGTGAAACCTTCTGTGTTATAATTTGTTCCCATTACTCCTTGTCCTATCACCAGTCACTGATAAAAAAATTGCAGCCCCATCCTCTTGACCACATACCTTTTAGATATTGGCAAGATTCCCTCTCACAGTGTTATCCAGGCTAGAAAGGCCCTCATGATATCATGAGGCAATTCAGTCTCAAGGCACCAGTTGGGGGGCTTTGACTTATCAAAACAATACTAATCTCTTAGGAGATATGTCCTCAAAACGTCATTCCACAGCTAATTGTTGTTCCTGAGCCAATTACCTCAGCACGCTCCCATCTCAGTGTCAGCATAAGCTTAAACCATCCATCATCTCCTCTTCTGAGGTTCTGTGGTCAAGGTTGAAACAGTTAATCACTAATATTGTCAACGCTGAACCACCAGTTATCACTACGAATCTAGATTTTAGAATTAAACTTTTTAATTCTTGCAGCAATATTTTGTAGTGGTTTCCTTTGTCTGTTTGGGCTTTGTTGCTGTTGTTGCTTTTTCTCTTAGCACAATATCTTGAATTCTTTTTTTTTTCTGAGCAGGTGCTCTGGCAAATAATCCCTACTGTAAACAAATTTCTTTACATATCAAAACTCTGCCAACTTTAAAAGAGATGTCACCCGTGTCTGCTAGTTTGATTTTAATTAAGGTAAGTTATGTGTCTGCAGCAGAACATGGCTACAGCCACACGTGGCTACAGCCACACTCTTTTTCAAGACTTCTGAGTCATTACCAGTGAATTCCATGATACGATCTGAGACAGGGGGGGCTGCGGGTGGGTGGTGCTGCAATAGATGTTTCCCTTGTTGCTGACTCAGAGCAGCACTCACTGTGGTATCGGTTTCTCCAGCTCAGCCTGGGACCATGGCAGGCTTGGGTCCATGATGACACCAAATGATTCAGCAGATCCGTTCCTTCCATTTGCAACAGAATTTCACTAGACAGGTGAGAGTGAGCTTCAATTGTAGATGTGTTATGGAAGGGGTTATTATTAATGCAATATGACTTTCTGAAATTAACATAGTTTATTAATTTTTGCTATCCAAACTTCTCCTCCCCCAACCACTTACTTTTAATATTGAACAGGGACAACTGTAGCATTTATAAAGTGATTATATCAACAATATCTAGATCTACAAGTAACAAGTAATATGCTTAAATGATCAATTTTTAATTAACACTGGAAGATCTCTTGTGGTCAATAGTGCTACTTGGACACTAGACAGAATTCTGGCCCCTTTCCACTTAGGGCAGAACCTAGGCAATATGGAAATTCAGGTTTTACTCACAACTTCTCCCATCTTGTGGGGTTATCAATAATTTGGAAGTACCCAGAACACTTGCAGGGTTTCTGGCTAGTCTGGCCATTGGCTGCTGCTGCTGCAGCTTTTGCTGTGGCTGAGACTTGATTCACTCCAGGCTCCACAGACCGCTGGAGAAAGAAGAGGGGGTGCAGATGGTTTTCTGACTTGTTCCTGGCTTTCAACGATCTACGTACGTCTAGGCTTGGTTGTCTTCAGGAGATGCAGGCTGCTGCGGGTGCAGGCAGACATCTTGCAATGTATTTCCGTGGATGTGTATCTGATACAGTTGCTTCTGGAAAGACTCAATGGTCCCAGGGTGGAATATAGCTTCTATAGCTATATAATAATAATAAGGCATTACAGGCATGGATGCAGAAGCATAAGCATGGCAAAGGCACACTGTATTATCTGTTTATCTGCTTTTAATATCAGTGCCTGAGATTGACTGGACCCTTTCAGACATTAGCATATCCAATCAGAGTGGCAGTAAGCCAGGTCTTACCATATTTGGGTGAAAGCATAGGTTTGCTTATACCATATGGAGAGAGAGCTTAGGCCCATCACAGGCATAGCGTGAGGCTAGCGCATGTACCTTGTTTGACACAGGTTGCAAACAGGAGAAAAATGAGTTATATAAGCCAGAGTGCTCAGACTTCATGGCACCATTTCTTTTGTCCCTTTTCCCACCAATTGCTTCTTCCCCAAAAACAGAGGGAAGGCAGGAAAACATGTCTGGGCAAGCCAGCACATGTATAGTCCTATTTTGACCCCTCAGGTCTACCACAACAAGATGCTGTAGGGGATGATAATTGACTGTTCAGCAGACTTGATGGGTGGACAACTCGCTGGATAAGGAATTGGCTGGATGGTCGCACGCGGAGAGTAGTGATCAACAGCACAATGTCCACCTGGAGAGCAGTGACAAGTGGTGTCCCTCAGGGGTCAGTGCTAGGACCAGTGCTGTTTATTATATTTGTCCACAATATGGACAGAGGAATCCAGTGCACTCTCAGCAAGTTTGCAGATAACACCAAGCTGTGTGGCACAGTTGACTTGCTGGAGGGCAGGGATGCCATCCAGAGGGACCTGGACAGGCTGGAGAGGTGGGCCCAGGCTAACCTCATGAAATTTAACAAGGCCAAGTGTAAGGTCCTGCACCTGGGGCGCTGCAGTGACAAGCACAAATACAGGCTGGGCAGTGAGTGGCTGGAGAGCATCTCTGAGGA
>VWZI01008431.1:48007-85821 GCA_013396835.1 Psilopogon haemacephalus | reverse complement strand
TTTTTTTTCTTTCCTCAGTAAAACTCGGTGAAATGACACACTGTGTTTATCTCTCTCTCAGCCAATAGTCTAATTTCTCACTCAAATCCTCCAATTAGCCCAAACCAACACAGCAGCTCAGACAGCCAACCATGTCCTGGGCTGCATTAAGAGAAGCGTTACCAGCAGGGCAAGGGAGGTGATTCTGCCCCTTTACTCTGCTCTTGTCAGAACCCACCTGGAGTACTGTGTGCAGTTCTGGAGCCACCAGCATAGGAAGGACATGGAACTGCTGGAGAGAGTCCAGAGGAGGGCCACGAAGGTGATCAGAGGGCTGGAGCACCTCTGCTATGAGGACAGGCTGAAAGAGTTGGGGCTTTTCAGCCTGGAGAAGAGAAGGCTTCGAGGAGACCTTATAGTAACCTTCCAGTATCTGAAGGGGGCCTACAGGAAGGCTGGGGAGGGACTATTCACAAGGTCTTGTAATGACAGGATGAGGGGTAATCGGTTTAAACTGGCAGAGGGGAGATTTGAATGGGATGTTAGGAGGAAGATCTTCACAGTGAGGGTGGCAAGGCACTAGAATAGGTTGCCCATGGAGGTTGTGGTTGCTCCCTCCCTGGATGTGTTCAAGGCCAGGCTGGATGAGGTCTTGAGTGACCTGATCTAGTGGAAGGTGTCCCTGCCTATGGCGGGGGGTTGGAGGTGGATGATCTTTGAGGTCTCTTCCAACCTAAACCATTCTATGATTCTATGATTTCTATAGCACCTCATCAGTAGCTTGACTGCTCTTTTATTGTTTTAAAGAATCTAACACAAACTTTCAAGTCCTCTCCTTAAAGGCGGATCATGCATCTACACCAAGACCATTATGTTCATACCAAATAAGCAAAGTCCCTAGAGTTCGTTTTCTGCATTTATCACCTCTGTTTTCTAATATCTTCATTAACAAGTTCAGTATAGAGTTTTGTTCATGTGACATCTGGGTACCCATAATTTGGCACTAGTCCACTTTTTGCTGCAGCTTCATGACCATGACCAGGTCAAACTGGCATGCTCTCCTGAGAATCTCTTTCTTTTGGTAATTGAGCACCTTAGGCTAATTTAACAGTTTATGTGCAAATTCTCACATGATTCATGATTCCTGCTCAGTATCTTAAACTCTAGGCTAGTCTGGTCAGTTTTATGTGTGAACTGCACACATGATCCAAGATTTCTGCTTGGTATCTTAAGCTCTAGGCTACTTTGGGCAATTTTATGTATGCAAAGTTCTAAACTAATCAGGTGCCTTGATCTGAATCCACAGCATAGTTCCACCATTTCATTATCCCCCTTGGCACCTCTCCTCTGCCACAGCAGAAAGTTTCTCACACAGTCAAACCCTCACAGGCCAAACTCACATGGGCATTCCTCACACGGTCGGTCCACTTGTTGCCGTGAAACATGCACAGGCCAAACTTACAGGGGCAAAACTTGCACAGCACACCAGTCACATGGGGCACCACTTGTCACATGGTGCACCAATTTATAGCTGCTTTATTCTCTCATTGCCCCCATTCTCCACCACTTGTTGCTACCAGTAATCTGACAAATGCTATGACACACTTTGGGTTGAACAAGATGCTCGTTATTCCAGGCCAGTGCAAGCATAAAGCCTGTGCAGGACAAGGACCAAAAGCAAAAGACCAAAAAGACCCCATCACCCTCAAGGTGACTCCTTTTTTCCCATCGTGCAAACAACATATTAACATAATTCAAATGAGTACAGCCCAGTCTTTAAAATATATTGTCTTGTTTTACCCCTGGCCGAGATGTCCCACTATATTTCCTCCCCTCATGGGAGGCATCCTGAAGCTGTGGGAATAAAGTTCAAATGCTTTATAGACCGCTCATTATTTTTGCTCTCCTACACTGGATTCCCACAAGAGGGGGCAGTCTAGAAGGTTTTTAGAGAGTATAGAGGATAGCTTCTTAACACAGCTGGTGTGCCAGCCTACCAGGGATGAGGCTCTTTTCAATATGCTGTTTACAAATACGGAAGGGCTAGTGGGAGATGTGGTGATGGGAGGCTGTCTGGGGTGCAGTGACCACCAAATGATAGAGTTTTCAATATTCAGTGAAGCTAGGAGGGGCATCAACAAAACATCCACACTGGACTTCCTGATGGCAAACTTCAGCTTATTCAAAGAACTAACTTGAAGTGTACCTTGGGAAAAAGCCGTTAAAAGCAAAAGGGTCCAGAAAGGTTGTGCCTACTTCAAGAAATATTGAAGGCACAGGAACAGGCTGTGCCAATGTGCCAAAAGCAGAGCTGCCAGGGAAGAGAAGTGGCCTGGATGGGTGAGGCACCTGTGAAGGAATTAAGGGGAAAAAAGAGGACATATCACCTTTGGAAAGAGCGAATGGTAATTCAGGAAAAAAAAAAAAACAAGGATATTGCCAGGCTGTGTAGGAAGAAACTTTGAAACGCCAAAGCCCAGTTAGAACTTAGCCTGGCCACTGCTGTGAATGATAACAAGAAATGTCTTTATACATATATCAGTGACAAAAAGAGGGGCAAGGATAACCTCCACTCTTTTGGACAAGGAAGGGAATGTAGTGACTGCAGATGAGAAAAAGGCAGAGATGCTTCTTTGCCTCAATTTTCAATAGCAAAACAGGTTGTCCTCAGCACAGCTGGCCTCCTGAGCTGGTAGGTGGGGTCAGGGAGCAGAACAGCCTCCCTGTAATCCAGGAGAAAGCAGTTAGGGACTTGTTGAGCCTCTTGGATCCTCGCAAGTTTATGGGACCAGATAGGATCCACCCTAGAGGGCTTAGAGAGCTGGCAGATGAGCTTGCCAAGCAGCTCTCCATCATTTATCAACAGTCATGGCTCACTGAAGAGGTCCCTGAAGACTGGAAGCTGGCCAATATGGTGCCCATACACAAGAAGGGTCAGAAAGAGGTCCCAGAAAATTACAGACCTGTCAGCTTGACCTCAATTACGTGCAAAATAACGGAACAGATAACCCTGAGTGCAATCACAGGGCACCTACAGGATGTCCAGGGGATCAGACCCAGCCAGCATGGATTTAGGAGGGACAAGTCCTGCTTGGCCAACTTGATCTCTTTGTATGACCTGGTGGTCATGGGGAAGGCTGTGGATGTAGTCTACCTGGACTTCAGCAAGGCCTTTGACACTGTCTACCATAGCAAACTCCTGGCCAAGCTGGCAGCTTATGGCTTGGACAAGGGCCACGCTGTGCTGGGTTAAGAACTGGCTGGATGTCTGGGCCCAGAGAGTGGTGATGAATGGAGCCACATCCAGTTGGCAGACAGTAACTAGTGGTATACCCCAGGAACTAGTGCTGGACCCAGTCCTGTTTCATATCTTCATTGGTTGTGGCAATTAATGAGGCAGGAATTATAAAATATGTAGTTATTTTACTTTCAAAAAGCCCCACCCACAAACTATATACAAACTAGTTAAATGTGGGTTCTGATTCAGTCAGGAAAATCTTCACAAGGATGCTTATGGGCAATGCATTAATTTAGGAGAATCAGAAAACTGGAAAGCTTTAGCTACAAAATGGCTTTACTCCACATATAAATAGCCAACCTGGAGGCCTAGGGAAAGTCTGTTCTACTCATGGTGGTGAAGTAGAATTGAAAGATAGTTCCTGCCTCCTTTGGGGCATTGTTGGAACTGCTCAGTGTCTTGATAGCTGTTGAGAGGCTTCTAGATCTTCCCAGGCTCTAGCAGGATGCTGGGAATGAGCCAATCTCTGACCTGGTCCTGGTTCCTCTTGGCACAGAGGTTTGAATTGGTGCAGGCAGGATCTCTTGCAGATGTGCAGAGAGTATGATGTTGGTGACACTTCTCACCACATCCTGGGGCACTTAATGCCTTCTCCCGGTAAACGTGAGACACTGAATTTTCCAGGTAGTTCAAGCCCAAGACATCAAGGTTAAGCTGTTCTGAAGCATAAGGCAGAGCAGCAAACACTGTCCAAACCAAGAGCAGTTAGGCAGAGCACATTGTCTGAGCAGAGCAGAACACAGAGCAGAGCAACACACAGAGCAGAGCAGCACACACTGAGACAGAGCAGTGAGGCAGAGGCAGCACAACAGCTTGCAACTTAGCTCAATTTATATTATTTGCCTGAGTGTAATGGCTCCTTTGACCACAGAGATTCACCAATTAGAATGGCATTTGCAAAGCTGGCCATATTAAGTGAACCCAGGGCTTGCTAACCCTTATTTGGGAAAGACACTAACAACTACCTAAACACCTGTGAGTACCTGTTTATCACTTTGGGAGGGGACATAATGACCCATGCCCTTGTTTTCCTCCAGCCCTTGCTTCCTCCATCATCTGAAGAGTGGGGCAAGCCAGGACATTTTTTAGGCTTATTAGCCTTCCATGACAATGACCTAGATGAAGGGATTGAGTCCACCATTAGTAATTTGCAGGTGACACCAAGTTGGGAGCATGTGTCAGTCTGTTACAGGATAGAAAGGCTCTGAAGAGGGACTTGGACAGGCTGGACAGATGGGCACAATCCAATGCCATGAGTTTTAACAAGGCCAAGTGCCGGGCTCTGCACTTTGGCCACAACAACCTCAACATGAGCCAGCAGGTGTGCCCAGATGGCCAAGAAGGCCAATGGCATCTTGGCCTGTATCAGGAATAGTGTGACCAGCAGGATCAGGGAGGTCATTCTGCCCCTATGCTCAGTGCTGGTTAGGCCACACCTTGAGTCCTGTCTAGTTCTGGGCCCCTCAATTTAAGAAAGATGCTGAGTTGCTTGAACATGTCCAGAGAAGGCTAACAAGGCTGGTGAGGGGGCTGAAACACAAGCCCTCCAAGAAGCACCTGAAGAAGCTGGGGTTGTACAGCTTGGAGAAGAGGACACTCAGGGGAGACCTCATTGCTCTCTACAACTACCTGATAGGAGGCTGCAGCCAGGCTGGGGTTGGTCTCTTCTCCCAAGCACCCAGTGACAGAAGAAGAGGACATAGTCTCAAACTGCATCAGGGCAGGTTTAGGCTGGGTGTTAGGAAGAAGCTCTACACAGAAAGAGTGATTGCCCATTGGAATGGGCTGCCTGTCCTGGACAGCCCCAAATTCCTTCCTTCTCCCCCCCCTTTACCTTGGGTTTGAATGGGAGAAGAAGAAGGAGCAAAATTGCTTTCCCCCCTGCCCTGCAGGCATGCAGCAGGGGCAGCAAAAGATACCTTTCAGCACATGTGGAAACTCGTGCTGCCAGCCTGTGCAGGGATTTGGTCTGGTTATTGACTGGGTTTTCACACTCAGTATGAATTGGCAAATGGACATTTTGTCTGAAAAAGCATAAATAGGGCAACGGAAAAAGCGCAAGTGTTCCCACCTGAAAGGTTCCCACCCAAAAAGATTCTCACCTGGAAAAGCTCCCCATTTAGAGAGCCCTGCCTTCTGAAGAAGCCTCTGTTTTAGACCGTCCTGGCTTTGGACAGCTCCTGTCTTTTGCATGGCTCTTGGGTTTTGCACTATCCCTGCCTTTGGACAGTCCTCCACTCCTGCACTGTCTTGTTCAGTTTTGCAAGCTTAGCAAGTTCTGGGTCCATTTGAGAGAACTGCTGGTGGCACTTGGCCTCAGCAGCTCTGCAACCTTCCTAACCGCTGACTTCCTGGCTGTTATCTTGGCTGGGGAGATTAAATCAGCTTGGCTCTCCCTTGTCTGCTGGAGACAGCTGAGCGCAAAGAGAATCCAGCAACAAATTGTCAACGATTACCTCCTCCTCATCATGAGTAAAGCTGTTTCCCTTAATTCTCTCCTAGACAATCAACAGTGGGGTAAGAAGCTGTGTATATAGCTTTGCCTTTTCCATTTTCTGACTTCCTAATCTCTGAATTTTTCTATAGCACCTGTTGAAGATCTTCCCAATCGAACTGAACTGAATTGAAATAAATTAATCTAATTCTGTATATAGTTGAAGGTAGGGGTTTCTGGGAAATAAAATCATTCAATTTTTATACTTCCTGACTTGGCCACATTAATTTCCCTGCCATTCATGACACTGGCTGGGGAGGTGGTGGAGTCACCATCCCCAGAGCTGTTTAAGAGGAGGCTGAATGAGTCATGTAGTGCCATGCTTTAATTAATTAGAAGGCTTAGGTGATAAGTTGGACTTGATGATCCTAGAGGTTTTTTCCAGCCTGGTTAATGCTGTGATTCTGTGATTTTGTGAAGTAACATAAAATTAACATTTTTCCTGCAAAATTGGGAGAGTTAACTTGTATTACCTCCAACTGAGCACTACATCTAGATCACAGAATCATAGAATAGAATCATAGAATAAGTCAAGGTTGGCTCATCTAATTCCAACCGCCCCTGCCATGGGCAGGGACACCCTCCCTTAGATTAGGCTGGACAAAGCCTCATCCAGCCTTGCCTTAAACACCTCCAGGGAAGTGGCCCCAACCACCCCCCTGGGCAACCTGTTCCAGGGCTTCACCAGTCTCATGGTGAAGAACTTCCTCCTCACATCCAATCTGAATCTCCCCACCATCAGCTTTGCTCCATTCCCCCTAGTCCTGTCACTACCTGATATCGTAAAAAGCCTCTCCCCAGTTTTTTTCCTAATATCCAACCTAAAACTCCCCTGATGCAACTTGAGGCCACTTCCTCTCATCACTTGTAACAAGGGAGAAGATGTCAAGTTCTACCTGTCTCCCTCCACTTCTCAGGCAGTTGTAAAGAAAAAGAAGGTCTCCCTTTTGCCTCTTTCTCCAGAATAAATAACCCTAGATGTCTTAGCCACTGCTCGTAAGAGCTATTGTAATATCTTGTGACTTCTGAAGCCTATGCTTTATAAAGTCCAAAAATTTCCTACCCTCCTCTTATGAAATTCTAAGTTATTTCAGGTAAAACTAGAACCAGAAAACTAACTACAGATGATAAAAGTTACAGCTAGAATCTCAAACAAACAATGTTTATGTCTATGAGTATACTGGAATAAGCATCTCTTTTGTGATTAAAATATGGTAACTTAAAGACTGTGACCTGTAGAACTTAATGCATTGTGTTAATTAAGAGCTTAAAAATCAAAAGAATATTTTAGTAATTGAATAGGATAAGATTGGCAGACTATTTTAATGAATAATGTGCCATTGTTTCTTTGAAGGTACACTTCACTTAACTGAATACCTTCAAATGAAATAAATTTTATCTGCATTAACACATATTCTCTTGTAATCAGGAGACTCATACTTTCAGGTTAGAAATAAAAACCAAGACCCAAAGTTCTTCTATTCAAGATATGATTAAGCTGCACTTTGCAAAGAAAAAGAAATCTCTTAGAAGTCCTCTAAATTTTCTGAGGTTAAAATATATATTAAAAGGAAATGTCTATTAAACTTTAAAAAAAAAAACAAAACTAATTAATACTGGCACAAATACTTTTCCTTACCTAACTAATCTAAGTTGCATTTTCTCCTAAACAGAATCATAGAATCATAGAATTGTTTTGTTTGGAAAGGACCTCAAAGATCATCTAGTTCCAACCTCCCAACATAGACAGGGACACCTCCCAGGTCACTCAAGACCTCATCCAACATGGCCTTGAACACCTCCAGGGAGGGAGCAGCCACACTGCTCATCACCATCACTGTAAAGAACTTCCTAACATCTAGTTAAAAATCTCCTCTCTTCCAGTTTAAACTCATTACTCCTCATCCTGCCATTACAAGACCTTTTAAAAAGTCCTTCCCCAGCCCTCCTGGAGGCCCCCTTCAGATACTGGAAGACCACTACAAGGTCTCCTCAAAGCCTTCTCTTCTCCAATCTGTCCTCATAGCAGAGGTGCTCTGGCCCTCTGATCGTCTTCGTAGCCCTCCTCTGGACTCACTCCAACAGTTCCATGTCCTTCTTGTGTTGGGTGCTCCAGAACTTCACATAGTACTCCAGGTGGGGTCTGACAAGAGCAGAGTAAAGGGGCAGAATCACCTCCCTTGCCCTGCTGGTAATGCTTCTCTTAATTCAGCCCAGGACATGGTTGGCTGTCTGGGCTACATATGCACACTGCTGGCATCATCTGCCCAGACCCCCAGGTCCGTTTCCTCAGGGCTACTCTACAGCCATTTGCCACCTAGCCTGGATTTGTGCTTGGGATTGTGCTGACCCAGGTCCAGGACCTTACCCTTGGCCTTCACGAATTTTGTGAGGTTGGCCTGGGCCCACTTGTCCAGCCTGTTCACGTCCCTCTGTATGGCATCCTTGCCCTCTAGCAAGTTGAGTGTGCCACACATCTTGGTGTCATCTGCAAACTTTCTGAGGGTGTATGCGATTCCTCTGTCCTGTTAGTCATTTTGATGATTTTAAGGTCTTTGGAAATATTGACTTGATTCTTACTATTTGCACATTTAGCTACCTGTTGTTCATCTATATTTTCTTTTCATTCTTAGCATATTGTCACATTCAGCAAGCAGTCCTAGCTCCATTTTTTACTCAGTCTCAGATCCATACCAATACTTTTTCCCTCTTAACAGCCTTTAGTGGCTGATTTTATTTATTTTAAATATTCACAACAAATTAACCAGAGTACTTGCATACATTTGATGGAAATATCAATCATTCTTCTCATTTAAAGAATCACAGAATAACAGAACGTTTGGGGTTAAAAGGGACCTTAAAGGTCATCTAGTTACAAGACCCTTGCCATGATGGGGTTTTATTTTAATTTGTTTTTAAATATTTGTTTACAATTAAAGAGAAAGAACATATTCTCAACTGTTGCACATCACTGCAACCTCAAATTATTAAAAAGAATGCCAAAATGAAAAGAATGATTGACAAACTTTTCAAGGGAATACCAAAATACCATCCCTACCATATATTGAAAATTAGCATTATGCAAAAGATACCAAACAGTAAAATGCGTAAGATTGTTAAATGACTCTACCCTAGTATTATTATATTATTATATTATTAAATGCCTACCCAGGCATGATCCCATGGTTCCCTTCCCTTTGTCGGGGTAGAGAGGAAGCAGAGCGCAGGGAGAAGACAAAAGACTGGAGATACCCACTTTGAAGGTCCAAGACTTGCCCAGACTTGTTCTTCCCAAATAAGGGAAAGCAAGCTTCTGGCTTCACCCAATATGGTCAGGTTTGGCAAAATGCCATTCTGATTGATGAATTTGTGTGGCCAAGGTGGCAATTACATTTGGTCAAAACAATAAATAGACTTCTGCCACATGCTTTTTTTGCTTTCACTTTTGCTTTGCCTGCTCTGCCCTGCCACATTACCTCTGCTTTGCCTGCAATGACTTTCAAAACACTAAACAGAATTCCCTTCAAGTTTTGGGTATTGTCTGATACTATTTTGTGAATAAATATTCAAAGCCTCTCTCTAGGAAATTCTATAACTAGATTCTATTGTGACTTTCTGCCTCAGTAGCAAAAAGGAGCTTCTCAAGTCCTTTGGTGGACAAGAGGTATAATTGAAACTAAGAACTTCTTTCCAGTTTTAAGCTTAATGTTTGTATTTGCTAGTTGTTTCTTAATGTGTTCTATTCTGCCTGTTCCCTCTGTGTATAAGTATCCCAACTGTGTGTTTCAAACATTGTAATTCACTTTTCTGGCGAGATTTAATATTTATAAACAATTTGCATAATTATTAACAATCTTCACCTGAATATAAAAACTAATATAGATTATTAATTTTGAATAATTCTTAACATCTGGTGAATTCCATTGATTGTAAACAAAAGAAGCTCTATGTAAAATCTCTAGAACCATTCTGTTGTTTAATAGAAATGTTATTTAACAAAATACGCAAATTTGACATTTTTCCCCTTTATTTTCTTTCTGATTAAGTCAGATATTTGTATTTTTTTAAAGCAGAACGTATTCTTGCTTTTGTAAGCTTCTTTTATCAGTATATTACAGATTTAATTAAGTTTCAAAATATAAATATTTACTGTATGTTCTTGAATATCACAACAGTTTAAAAGGTGAAATTAAATAATATACAGGTGGACAATTTCAATTGCTTCTTCCATTGGTGATATCATTACATTTCTATCATATTTTATATAAGTCTGAAATGCACCACTGAGGGCCTTGTTCACACAAGAAGATCTACATGATTTTATTTCTCTGATCCCACTGATTCCTGTAGAGGTTTGTATGGTACTTGACATCATGGCCTATGTTCTCTGCTTTTTTTGCTGTCACTAAAATTGCTCTCCTTCGGTGATAGATAATTGGCCTTTGATGGACTATTTCCAAGACAATTCTAGAATCTCCTCTATAGACCAGCTATGTGCTATTTCTGTGTGACCAAAAGGCAATCTATAGCAGTAGCAACTACATTGCACAGTCATGCAAAGCTAAGCAAAAGCTAAAAGAAACTAGACACTTGTTGGCCAAACAGGCTCCAATACAGTCCCACATATAATTTGGATATGCTGGGCCACCAGCAAGCTGCAGAACTTTAGTTTCATTCCCTGGTCTTTCTCAAGTTTGGAACAGAATCACAGGGTAGAAGAAGGAGAGAGGAAAATGCTAAAAATAAAAAGTTGGCAATGTAGACATGTGGATGGGGGACATTGCCATGAAAGGACTGGAAGGTAGAGGAATAGTGATTTTGAGAAGTATAGGTGTGAGGAACAGGCAGCTGTTTAGAGATACTAGAGGAGGAAGACAACGAGGAAAAAAGTTTAAATCATATTAAAATAAACTAGTCTTGAGGAAAGGAAGCTGAGGTGAGACTATCTTGCTCTCTACAGTTCACTGAAAAGAGGTTGAAGACACATGAGTGTTAGTTTCTTCTCCCTAGTAACAAGTGATAGGACAACATGAAATGGCATCAAGCTGCACCACAAGAAGTTTAGATCTTAAATTAGAAGAAAGTTTCAACTGAAACATTTCTCAAACACTGGAACGGACTCCCCTGGATATGGTTGAACCCCCATTCCTGGAAATATTTCAGGGATAGAAATATGGTGCTGAGCAATATGGTTTAGCATCAACTTGGTAGAGTTAGATAGTGATTGGACTTGGTGATCTTCAAGGTCTTTTCCAAACAACACAATTCAATGATTTTACATTTCTAGCAGCTAAAATTCTTTTTTTCTTGGAGGCATTCATAGAAACAACAGTTTTAGTCAAAGCTTTCTGACATGAACTTAGAACAAAGGTAAATGCATCACACCTTTTCTGTGCATGCTGGCTACAACTCATGAAACTAAACTGCTGAAAGCAAAATCTGAAACTGGAAAATTTGTCCTTCTCAGTAACTAACACAGTCAATTTCTGAAGAGTGGGGGCATGCCAGACTAATCCATCTACATATACGCAGAATATGTCATTGTTCATTACAGATTCTGGTGTGATTGAACTAAGACATGAATAGAATAAACAAGGTATTTGGCTTATATTAAAATTTCTAAACTGCTGCAGTACCAACTGAAGTTAGTTCCACAGAGCCTATTTCTTTAAATTATAATTTTTATTTGCTCTGACTTCACTGTATGTTTAATTTTAATAAAAACACAAAACCTATGACATAGAAGTGTATATATTCCTGCTCTGCAGAAATATATAAATGTATACTTTATGTACTGGTAGGTCCAGTTAACATATCTACATTATTAAATTCTAAATGTCTTTGACATAATTTTTTTCCTCTCTGGAACCCATTATATCACTTCCCTTTTTACTATAGTACTATTTGTTCTCATCCCTGATATTTACATTTTGCATATTCTTTTCAGAAGCAGTGCTTCCAGGATCTTTCAGGCTTTTCCAGTTTCTTTCATTGTTGTTGTCTCTTACTTTACTGAAGGATTTTGGAGATTTTCAACCTCGTGTTGTAAGAATAAAATGCAACATATCCCAAGGTGTGAATGTTTGCTTTCTGAATCCATGTCCAATTATTATTTTCTAGTTTTCAGATAAGTGGGGGGAGAATCATTATAGAATGGCTTATGTTGAAAAGGACCTTAGAGATTATCTACTCCAACCTCCCTGTCATGGACAGATATGCCTCTCAACTAGACTCAGCTTTTCAAGACCTCATCCAATCTGGCCTTATATACCTCCAGGGAGAAGACATCCACAGCTTCCCTGGGCAGCTTATTCCAGAGTCCCACCACCCTTGCACTGAAGGTCTGATATTACCCTGCATTCAGTCAAATCAATTAAATCCCTCTCCCTTTTTCTCGATCCAAATTTCAGTCTGCCAAACCTCCCCATCAAATTCCACAGTAAAGCAGATGTTAAGTGCAGTATTGGATAAGTTGATTTGCTTCTTCTACATAAAGACACAATCCAAAATAAGTCAGTACTGTGGAGATAGTATTGATTGATCCTTTTTAGGCCATGGCAATTACTTGACTGGAAGGACAGAAAAAAAATTATTTGCATTTTTCAAATAGGGGCAAATTTCCACAGTTGCAGACTCTCTCTCTCTCTCTCTCTCTCTCTCTTTTTTTTCAATTCACTGAATAAATGACCGAAGACCAATGAGCAAAAAGCATTCCAGAGATCCCCGATAAACGTTTCAAAGCACTTCAGTTTGAAGAAAAGTGAGTAAAATGAAAAGTACACAAAATATTTTTGCCAGATTATTTTCTCATAAGTGTGATAAGTAATTTTCATAAAAAACACAGTAGATTAAAGAAAAAGTTTATAAGCTTTACTTAATTTTCTATTATTTTCTTAATGTGGCTTACAGGGACTCTCAGAATGTGGCTTATATGAAGAGCTTTCTGAAAGTTCAAGGTACATTTAAGAAAAAAATATGAAATTGAATAGAGCATAATTTTCTTTTCTCTATCTTTTCAGTAATTCTTGCTTATATTCTTCATTCTTCAATAAAAAATATTCCCATTTTTCTTGGAAACAAATTAATACATTCTTATCCAAAGGATCATGACCTTTCTTCATGTTACAGAAAATGAAAAATTACTTGAAGAGTTGCCGCAGCAGCAGTATGAAAGCACAGTTGTTTCTGCTTTTCTCTCCTGCATAAATCTCATTCTTGTGTTGTATTCAATACTCCAGCATTAAGAAACAATAACATTTTATCTTTAGATGCTCAAATAGGATACTGCTCACAAGGAAAGAACAAAAAATAATAATCCTTTTTTGTAAGAAATACAGATTTCAGATTTCAT
Source organism: Psilopogon haemacephalus (assembly GCA_013396835.1). Lineage (NCBI taxonomy): Eukaryota > Metazoa > Chordata > Aves > Piciformes > Megalaimidae > Psilopogon > Psilopogon haemacephalus. Next base: position 72,699 of record VWZI01008431.1, on the reverse strand, counting down.
ATCTAGTAATGCAGCAATTGTAGTGTCAAACAGAAGTCATCTTAGATTGTTCTTCAGCTCTCAGGTTTGAGAAGAGAGGTAAAGTCCTGAAGATAGATGCTAGAAACCCTGAACTTCACAGTAGATAAATCTAATGGAGAAGATGTGATGTATAGAGAAGAAAGCTGAGGCCTTTTTCTCAACATGCATGTTTGTCACAAAGGCAGACTACAATTCTCTTATTCTTTTGCAATCAGACATTGAGGTTTCCAATTGTGTACATATAGAATGAGGTTTGAATGAAAATTAAAATCTTACATACCTTGAGTTACACTCAGAAAATTTGATGTTCTTCAATGTCATAGTTTGAGGGGGCCCAAGTTCCCCTAAGAAAACTACAGGGACCAAGACCTGCCCAGGGCATCTCAGGATGTTGTAATATTGTTATTCCATTCTGTTTTCCTATATCACAGTTTATTAAGCCAGTGCCTGGGCGCTCTTCCCCTTCCTGGCTCTTCTCCCTTCACTTATTTTTTCTGGGAAGAGTGCACATTCCTTCTTATCTCATGGTTTGTGTATGGAAAACGGCTTCTAGCTGCCAGGGAAGTTTGAGCTGTGTCATGCAGCCTTCTGAGGTAGGCCTAAGATGGGGGAATGGGAGGGAAGCAGTTGTGGTCTACTCAGACCTGCCGAGGCTGGAACGGTTGGAGGATTCTAGATGGGTTTAGTCTGATAGACATGGCTCAGCTGGTGGATGCATCCATTCTACTTGATTGCCTTTTACATATATGCACTAGTAAATAGAATCTTTCTTTAAACTTCCAATCAGTGTGCAGCATTTTCATTCTTACTCTCTAAAGTAGTAATAGTCACTGTCATCCAGTCCTGGGTTGCTTGTGGCCTCAAACTACAACACCCAACAATTCCAAATAGAATAGAATCAACCAAGTTAGAAGAGACCTCCAAGATCATCTAGTCCAACCTATCATCCAGCCCTATCCAATCAACTAGACCATGGCACTAAGTGCTCCACCCAGTCTTTTCTTGAACATCTCCAGGGATGGCAACTCCATCACCTCCCTGGGTAGCTCATTCCAATGGCAAATAAATTATACTTTACACCATCACTGAAGCACTCCTGAAATGACTCTGCATGTCCATCAATTTTGAAGTATTTTCCATGTTATGAGATACTTCATGCATTTTCAGTTGCTATTAACACAGAATCATAACCTGATCTTCATATTCAATCAATATTTTATTTGTAATACAAGACATTCCTATTTTAATGTATCATATGACTTCGCTTTGCATCAAGTAATTACATTATTTTAACAATGCTTTTAAAAAATGTAAGCAAAACAGAACGTACAAGGATTTTCAAATCTTCCAGAGATTATAGTTATAACCTGTACCCAAACAAATCTACAGAATACAAAGTGGTGTTTGTTCATACTGTAACAGTACATCAAATGAATACAGGGACATCCACTGAAGAAAAAAAGAAAAATTATCACAAAACCACACACACACTAAACATTGCAGCATGAAATTATTTTGCAACTCACTGGGACAGATTGTGTCATAAACTGAAAGACCATAAGAATTTAATGAAACTACAAAATGTCTAGGAAAAGAGGTGAGAACTCATCTACTTGAAATCTTCAATGCTCTTACATTGCCCTTTTAGTGTGCATTTCACAGTCTGCTTGCAATTAAACACAAACCTTGTCTTTATAATTAATGCTAACACAAACATTTTAAAGATAACCCGCACCAAAGAAAAGGGGGGAGGGGCAAAGAAGGAAAGAAAATAACTCTCTTTTCTGATAAAATTAAATCTGTCTGGAGAATTTTTTCCAAATTAAAACAAATTTATAACAGTGGTTCCTAGCTGTGCTGTGTGTCAGCAAAATGAAGCTTGCACTAGAGTTTTACCAGTTATTTACATGTTAAACGACTTTCACACTGCATCCTTTGACAGTGTATGCATGCATTTTGCAATTATATACTTAAATACCCAAAAACTTGCAATATAAAATAAAGATTCACCATCAGAGAGAGAGGATTGCCATGGACAGGGCTAGTAATTACTATACTCCAAATAAAGTGAGTGAAACTGGGAAGATTTCTTCTCTAAAGATGCATCCTTGAATGTCTAGCATTGGAAGAATTTGCCATCTATGGTCCTCCTATATCTACATTTCATCAAGAATTTTCCTCCTGAGAAAGAATACACGAATAATTTTATTTTGTTTTAAATAGATGTAAAAAAAAAAAAGAATAAAGAAGAAGACAATATGACTTTATTTCAGCACTAACTTTTCAGTTAATAGTTAGCAACGGTGTCATGTTCTATTCAATAGGACTTTTTTGAAACAGTGATTCATAATATAAACAACAGGTTGGACAAATGCAATGCCTTCTCTTGTTTATATATACATTTATTACAAACAAGTCTGCATTGTGTATCCCTTTTTCCTGCAAACTATTGTGAGACTGAACATAAAGTGTTGAAATGAGTGGCATACAATGCTGAAACACTCAAGTGTCAACTCTCTGTGCTTTGTACATAACTTTATTACAATGATTTGTATTTCACTGGGTTAATTTTGAATGCAGGAATGAAAGGAGAGTGAGCCAGTGCAGTTAAATTAGTCAGGAGGAATATGCAAGTACCCAAAAGACTTTAAGCACTTGGGAAAAGATATTTGAAGTGGCTCATGGAAGACTATGAGAGGTGTCTCTCTCAGCATCCTGGGTTATGATCTTTCTCATCATGATCTTTCCTATTGGTCTTTATTCAGTAGCTTGCCTATTAGCTATGCACAAAGAAAGCGATGACTGAGTCCATTCTTTTTGTCATTACTTCAAGGACTTCTTCCCAGCAGAACTCAGGCTAAAGCAACATGTTTACTTTCCCTTCTTTATTTAAAGCACCATAAAAACAGAAAAAAGGAGCAACACACACAACACACACACAACCCCCCAACAGAACAAACCACTGTAGCAAAGTTTGATGGAACAATTATTTTAGCTGATGGAATTGGAAAAATACACAATATTTTTATTTCAGAAGGTTGGATAAGAAACAACCTTGGGCGGTAATAGTCTTAAAATGAGAGGCTGATAATGGAAGGCAACTGTGGATACTGAAAATATAACCCATGTGGAAATTCTAAACACTGCTTTAGTCTCCGTTTTGTAAACGTTTTACTTTATAGTACAATATATGTTACATTTTATACAATATTCTCATTTTAAACTTTCTTGTCTCAAGCAAACATTTTTTTCCTTTTTTAATTTTTTTTTCCTTTTTTTTTTGGTGTCTCCCCATCAAGTTTAAACTATCAGGCTACCTTGTAGCTAAAGAAATCTCATTTTGAACAGTATTATGTTTTTTACATGTAATTTATACTTCATCTTTCCCCTAAACAGAAAAGAAACTTGATATCAACTCTTTAGAGAAATCTCAAATCACATTCAGCACAGCCATTAATATTAAACATTATTGCTGGATGCCTTAAATGTTGTTAGGTCAAGGAGAGGCTGCAGTCTAATCAAATTATGGTAACATTAAATGAGTCACAAGTTGTTCCTCTAAGTGAAAAGGTAGAATGAGAATAAAAGCTCTTGTTCTAATTTCTAATTCAGTATTCCTCATGATCTTTTTTAAATAAATGTGATACCAGTGAAAGACTTAACATGTAGCAATGCTGTAGTTATAGATTTTCTGCTGGAAGGATTGTGATTGGATGGTGCAATGCTATATTCTTACTTACTACGACAACATATAAAAGCTTTCAGCAGATGACTAGGTGTGATACTAGAACAGGTCTGACTTCCTTATCCTTCTACTTAGAACACAGTCCTCCTCTGCATGCGGAGAAAAGTTAATCCTTCTAAATAGAATCATCTATTTGTTTTTTCAGCTTCATCTTTACCTGCCTTCTCAAGCACAGAGAGAACATTTACATCTGGATAGAGTGATCTGTATTCTGCCTCAACTGTCACCTTAATGGAGAATGTGTTGAGCATAAATCAAAGATTCTGAGCAATGTTACCTCTTTCCATTTCTACAACATACGTTTAAAACAGTATAAAAAGTAACCTGAAGTCCTCAATCAACATTTTAAAAAATCGAATAATAATTACAATTAAAAAACAATCTTAGAATACCTGATCATAAAGATCTGGGTTTATTTTGCTTCTGTTTCAAATAGAAACAGAGTTAACAAGCAGTCTGGTTTTGTACTCAACCAGAAGTCATTCCAGGCAAGAACTCTATATTTTTACTAACATTTTCTTTATGTCAGACTTGAACAAAGGCAGCCAGTTCAACAGACAAGAAAAAAACCACAAGTGTCCCAGATCCTTCTGCTTTACAATGTCTCAAAAGAATGCTACAGCTTATGTCACTATAAATAACAAAAAAGAGGCTATAACATGTTGCTATTTGAAAAAAAAGTGTGAACTGTCTCTGGTGAAGACAAATAGCAGAATAAAGTTTCTAGAATAGCACTCACACTTGAAATAGTGCAGTAAATATGGTTCCACAGGGAAAAAAAAATAAAAAACAAAACAAACAACAAAAAAATCCCAACCAACCAAACAAAAAACACCACAAACAAAAACCATCCAAACAAGTATAGCATCTGTTTATTTCTTGTCTTTAGCAAATGTTTTGTAATATTTTGCTCTTTCCTAACTCTTGCCCCCCTTGGCATCCCTGCTTTAAACAGGGTACATGAGTGTGAGGAAACTGATTTTTAAAGTTTAGTTCTCTTATTTAACTATGTCAAGAAGAGATGCCTGTAAATATGAAGCCAGATTTTGAGTGCCAGAACAATATTTTCGCTACCATTATAGCATATAGATATACCAGATAATCTAAAATTCAAACACTTATATTGTCTCGACATGGTATTTCATGAGGAATGAGATATAAGTTATTTTGAGAAAATTTGTGGCAGAAATCCCTGTACACTCAGTGAAAACACAGAGTTCAATTCTTTCTGCATACTGGATTTTGATGTATGATTCCAATCATCCTGATCTTGGTTGCTCAGTTTAATAGCAGATTTTGAAAAGCACAGGTTGTTCCTCTGGCAGCTAATACTAGCAATCAAAAATACAAGCTTCATTAAAATTTAGGATTTTATTCAGTCTAAGCAAGAGCAAAATATTCTCTAAATACATGCAAAAGAAATCTGGCAGACAGCTGTGAAAAGAGCTGAGTAGATCAAGGTGTCATGCTGATTGTTTTGAACCGGTGCTGCATGTCTCCTGTTGGTCTGTATCCATGCTTTGACATACTTAAGATCTCCTTTTAGAAAGTTTCTGAGATCCCATATTTTGCTTTAAGATCAGGTTAGTTCAAAGGATCAGAGAAGTGTAGTGAGTGGAAAAAACTTAGGAAGATCTAGTCCAGTCCTCTTGCCAGAGCAGGATCCCCTAGAGTAGATCACAAATGAACACAGGGGGTGTTTGAATGCCTTCAGAGAGAAGCTCCACAACATTCCTGGGCAGCCTGGGCCAGTGCTTTGCCACCCTTAAAGTAAAGGACTTTTTTGTTATGTTTATGTGGAACCTCTTACATTTCAGTTTCTGTTCACTGCCGCTTGCCATATCACCGGATGCCACTGGGAAGAGTCTGGCTCCATCCTCCTGACACTCACCTTTAGGTATCCACCTTTAGATATCTATCGTCACTAAAGAGTTCTTCTTTCAAACTCCTTCAGGCTGAGGAGTCCCAGATCTTTCAGCATCTCCTCCTAAGATAGATGTTTGCTTTAGGAGTACTGACAAGGAAATTCAACTGACTGCAGCAATTAGTTGTAACTGAAACACTGCATGCCTTTTCCTGGCTGTCGGACATGAAGCAGGAATGTAAAGGTTACATGATTTGACTGCTTGCAGCTCCTTCTGACTAATGAACCACAATGCTGAAACTTATCCCAGAGCTCTGCTCTTACAGCTGCTATCAAAATTTTGCATGAACACAAGGCACTGAAACATTTTTGTTGCAAACAGATACAAGGTAAAGGCAAGTTCCAGTACTAAGCTCTACTGATAAATTCTCATCCTATCAAAAATCTGTTCCCAGGCTGCTGCTGCAGCAGTCTTATGCTCTTCTCTCATAAAGGTAACTGGAAATCATGGGGTAGAGTCAAATTGCCTTCTAGTCACTTTTGGTTGCTAGTTGGTGGTGTTAGCCACTCTGCATTCTCTCTGGGGACAAAGAGAGATGAACATAATAGTTTCTCAGCATGACCATGACCTTTTTGCTCCTTCAGCTTTATAAAATGTGGGGGAGAAAGTCTAATATCAGCAGTAGTGGAGACCCACTGCTCTCCTATTCAATTACAGAAATTAGGAGTTAATTTTACAAGGGCTGACAAGAAGATGGTAGATGGCATGAATGCAATCATATTAATTCTGGGCAATGCTTTTTCTGCTCATTAGCAATACAGATGTCGTGCTCAGAATGAAAATTAAAATAAAAACTGTAAAATTATGGCAGGAAAAAATATGTTAAACAGTATATCCACTGCTGGAGAATGAAAGTATAAATTCAGCATGCTGCAACAACACTACAGTATTATTAAAAGTAACAATACAGAAGGAAAAGAGTTGTAAACAACACCAGTAATAAGATGCTGCTATAACCCTGAAGGAAGTCATGGTGTTTCCCTGCAGATTTCTAAGAAGAAAGTTGATTCCCTCACCGATGTGCTTTTGATCCCTGACTCAGTTGCTGCCAAGCACCCATTGCACTTGTATTCTGCCTCATTCAGGTTCACTTCAAGGTCTCTTTTCCCCTTAGGGAACTGCCACTTAGCATTGCACATCCACTTTCAGTTCTTGGTCAGCTATAACTACTGAAATAACACAAGAGCAAGACAATCATCAGAACTGCCCCCATGACCCCATGATTATTACTTCAGTTTTTGACAAGTCACTGAACAGAACATGGGGGGTGGGGGGGTGAGGGTGGGGGAGGAAGGGGAAAGCCTTTTCTCATTTGTACCTGTCAGAAGCTTATTCTATTTAAACAAGACAGGCAGCTACTGAAAGTTTATTTGGGATCCTGTTACTCCAAGAAGAAAATGGGGAGACACAAACCTCTCCAGCATATCGCTACCTAATAGCTGAAAAGTTGTGGTCTCTACTTCTACAGACTGTGTTTTGAGATGTCACTGACAAAGTAAACAAAATAACTTAGTTTTGAGCCCATTTCTAGCAATGGCTACATTGGATGGCCAGGGGAAAACAGAGAATATTTTTTCCATATCTTGAGTCACTGAGCCCCACCATTAGCTGCATTATATGGAAAAGTACTCCCTAGTGTATTTAAATGACTGTCTTGAAATGTCTTGTTTTCCTTCTGCTTATTAAAAAAAACAAAAATCACTTCTCATCTTCTCTATATCTCTCAGGGCAATGAACTTCTAGTCTCCCATCCAATTTTCTTTTTTTCCAAGTTTTACTTAGTTTTCTTCACAGGCCCCTGGTTTCTCTTCACCCTTCTCTAAGATTTTTCAAATTCTACTGTAACTGTTTTCAAGATAGAACTGTACATAACAGGCATGCCACCAATTGTAACACTATGAAAAGAAACAGTAAATAAAAATAAGATTGTTAGAATTTTCTTTTCTTGCTTGACCAGCACTAAATATCAAACTGATCTTTTCACCAAATTTTTCACCATGATATCAAGGTTTCCTTTACTAAGGACTGAAAGGAAATGTTGCCATTCTCATTTGCTATGTGCTGAAGTGGCAGGTTTATCATGTGTTAAATTTAGTAACCTTGATTTTCATATGTTGCCTTATTATATAGCCAGCAAATTGAGGGGTGGGTGTCAAGTGAATGAGTTGATCTCTTTTCAGTGGTCAGTAGTCATAAGACAAGGAGCAACATGAGGAGAAACCTCTTTACAGTGAGGGTGACAGAGCACTGGAACAGGACGCTCAGAGAGGTTGTGGAGTCTCCTCTGGAGACTATCAAAACCCACCTGGATCCATTGCTCTGTGAACTACCCTAGGAGATCCTGCTTGGCAGGGAGGTTGGACTTGATCTCTGGAAGTCTCTTCCAACCTCTAAGGTTCTATGATATGAGATCCTTTGACTTTTTATGGTACTAAGGATCTGTTCTGAAGTTGAAGACAGCAGAACTGGAGGGATTACATTTCTAAACCACTTTCCCCAGCATTATTGACTGATCATTAATGTTCTTATCCATTTGCTGGCAAGGGTTAGACAATGCAGTTTATACTCAGATATATTACAGCAGAAGTATTCAACAGCATGAGTGCAGCATTTGAACAGATGTAACCTCATTTCACTTGGAAAGATGAAAAATAATATAGCATAATGTACTTAAGAGTCTTAACACTGTAAATAGAAAAAATTACAGAAGTCTGAGTACTCTGTTCAGGGTATTAATGTAATGGGAAGAAAGTATTTCATAAAGCTTCCACTACTGATACTAGAAGACTGAGATCAAGAAATCATACAGCAGGAATCCAGTAGCTAGAACAATCTACAGCTTCGTATTTAATTAAGAAACAAAGTCCAAGAAAAAGATTTTGATTCCTCTAAGTAAAGGTGAAAAAACTACTTTGGAATGAGAACACAAAGTCATTTAATAATATATATAAATATATACAGTATAAACAATGTTTTCAATATTGGAGATTTATTTCTGAGCAAATCCTTACTTTCTGCTGTGCACCCAAAAGTCAAACTGATGGACGAAAAAAATAATACTTGAAACAAGTAACAATGAAAAAAAAAAAAGTTGGACTATGGAGTTGGAGAATATCCTACAGAAATAAACATTCCATACCAACTAAAAGATTATAGTCAAAACTTGAAAACAGGAAAGGAAGTATAATTGAGAGAGGTAGAGGGCTTCATTAGATGAATGATGTTAAGAGCAGGGGAAAAAAGCAAGTACACATGCATTGGAAATTAGGGGAAGGTGATTTGCAATCATTTGTGATAGTTCCCTTCCACAGACTGCCTTTTTCACTCACCAAGGTCTCTTGATCTTTTTAGCTACAAACATAAATCTACAGAGAGCTTCAGCTTTTTGAGCTAATTTCAAAAGCAGCAATATCAAGATTTAGATATTCAGTAGGTCGAGTCCGAAGGTTGACCTCTGGATCTTTCCTTTTACAAATCACACATCAAGTGTAGATGCCAAACAGTTCACAATTTTTACCTGTTTGTCACTACTTTGGCCATGCCTACAACATATGTTTGGTTTACAGCTCACTTAAATTACAAGCATCTTGATTCTTTGTTTTAATTCCAGCCTTTGTTTATTTATAATGTCAACAAAGTCAGTGTTGAACTGCCATACAAAGATCGCAGACCCATCTCAACAGCTGAACTTGAGAACAGTGATTTTAAAGCAACCCAGGGATGTGTTTATCCAGAAATACTGGTGCTTATGTACAGGAATATATTTTAGTCCACAAAAGAGAAAGTTTATAAATTACAGCTGACACCACCAGAAAACCAGAATGCTGGGGGTTTCTTTGCATTCTACTTGTAGGAGAAACATATATAAGTGAAATTTAAGTCGAATTAAGTACATGAGTTGGAGTAAGAGATGTATTACATGCCTGAAATTGTGACAGGGAAAGTTTAGATGTGATATTAGAAAAAAGTTGTCTACTGAAAGAGTGCTCAGGCATTGGAATAAGCTTCCCAAAGAGACAGTGGAGTTACCATTCCTGAATACATTCAAGAAATGGGTGGACATGGCACTCTGGGACATAGTTTGATGGCCATGGTCTTATTTTGATGGTTGGATTCAATTTTAGAGGTCTGTTCCAACCAAAACTATTCTATGATTCTATAGAGTGAAGACTGGGTCTTCAGTATCAACCATTTCACACTTCACAGACCTATGTGAAACCAGTGAGTTGTATACAACCTTAGTATTTAAAGACTTCACCTTACAGGTATAGACAATTTGAAACTCAGTAAGAAGCACAGCAAGACGCAGCCACTTGCAGTGAAATACAGGCCTGAGAGAAGTTTTGTAAAGCTTGTCTTCCATGTAACATCTCATTGCTTATAAATGCCACCACAACTGCAGAAAGGCAACCAGTATCTCCACTCTGGTACAAGCAGACTAGGGGATTTGATAGAGATAAAGTATGGCTCAGGCTTTGGAGACAGTAAGAAACTGCAAAGACAAGTGTGGTGGAGAGCCTGTAAGCGCATATGCTCTAGGGAAGGATGAGATCTTAGTTCTGGATCCAAGTGGTAAGATTTAGAAAACTGATCACAGCAAAGTTCTGGAACAGTGACGTGTTTCTTGTAGAGTGCTGCCAGAGTTCCAAGGCTCTCTACAATTAAGGCTTCTCTAAATCATGCAGTTTAAGATGACTGCAATATCTAAAAGCTCCACATATATCTGGCTACATGCATATGAATTGTGGAAATGATCTAGGCAATATTTTGTTTACAGCCATTAGTACAAACAGAAAACTTCTTACAGACAACGCATTTTAGACTGCTAAAGAAAAGCAAAAGATTTTAGTGGAGTGCACAGTGAAGAGCCAAGATTTCTGATGAGGTTTACAGAAGTACATGCTTCAGATGAGGATCATTCTTGCAAAAAATTATGTAGCTGACATCTGGTATACAGAATAATTTGACAAGTCAGTGCAAGACCCGAGAGAGAGGAAACAAGTACATAACACTGCTAGAATATAAGATTTGATACTGACAGAAGGTAAAATGAAACAGCTAAAGCAGAGGCAGAGACAGTCCTCACTCTCTGGAGAGGTCCCTGAAGACTGGAAGCTGGCCAATGTGATGACCATTCAGAAGAAGGGCAGGAAGGAGGAACTGGGAAATTCCAGACCTGTCAGCCTGACCTCCGTGCCAGGCAAGGTTATGGAACAGGTCATCTTGAGTGCAATCACAAAGCACATACAGGATGGCCTAGAGATCAGGCCCAGCAAGCATGGGTTTAGGAAGGGCAGGTCCTGCCTGATCAACCTGATCGCCTTTTACAATCAGGTGAATGCGAGGTAGGCTGTGGATGTAGTCTACCTGGACTTCAGCAAAGCCTTTGACACTGTCTGCCACAACAAGCTCCTGGCAAAGCTGGCAGCTCATAGCTTGGGCAGATCCAAGCTGGAAGTCAAGGCCCAGAGAGTGGTGGTGAATGGTGCAACATCCAGTTGGTAACCAGTCACTAGTGGTGTGTCCCAGGGAACAGTGCTGGGCCTGATCCTGTTCAATATCTTTATTGATGACCTGGACCAGGGGATTGAGTACATCATCAGTAAGTTTGCAGATGACACCCAGTTAGGACCAGGTATTGATTTAATGGAGGGTAGGAGGGCCCTGCAGAGGGACCTGGACAGGCTTGGTGGGTGGGCAGAGGCCAATGGGATGAGATTTAACAAGTAAGTGTAGGGTTCTGCACTTTGGCCACAACAACCCCAGCAGCGCTACAGGCTGGGGACAGAGTGGCTGGAGAGCAGCCAGGCAGAGAGGGACCTGGAGGTGCCAGTAGATAGGCTGAACATGAGCCAGCAGTGTGCCCACGTGGCCAGGAGAGACAATGGCATCCTGGCCTGTATCAGAAATAGTGTGGCCAGCAGGACAAGGGAGGTCATCCTTCCCCTATACTTAGAATCATAGAATGGTTTATGTTGGAAGAGACTACAAAGATCATCTAGTTCCAACCCCCCACCATAGGCAGGGACACCTCCCACTAGATCAGGTCGCTCAAGTCTTCATCCAACCTGGCCTTGAAGACCTCCAGGGAGGGAGCAGCAACAACCTCCCTGGGCAACCCATTCTAGTGCCTTGCCACCCTCACTGTGAAGAACTTCCTCCTAACATCCCACTTAAACCTCCCCTCTGCCAGTTTGAACCCACTACCCCTCGTCCTGTCATTACAAGACCTCCCCAGCCCTCCTGGAGACCCCTTTCAGATATTGGAAGGATACTATAAGGTCTCCTCAAAGCCTTCTCTTCTCTAAGCTGAAAAGCCCCAACTCTCTCAGCCTGTCCTCATAGCAGAGGTACTCCAGCCCTCTGATCATCTTTGTGGCCCTACTCTGGACTCACTCCAACAGCTTCATGTCCTCCTTGTGCTGGTGGCTCCAGAACTGCACACAGTACTCCAGGTGGGGTCTGAGGAGAGCAGAGTAAAGGGGAAGAATCCCCTCCCTTGCCCTGCTGGCAACGCTGCTCTTGATGCAGCCCAGAACACAGTTGCTGTCTGGGCCGCATGTGCACACTTTCGGCTCATGTTCAGCTTTTCATCAACCCAGTTCCCCAGGTCCTTTTCCTCAGGACTGCTCTCCAGCCATTCACCACCCAGCCTCGATTTGTGCTTGTGATTGCACTGACCCAGGTGCAGGACTTTACACTTGGCCTTATTGAATTTCATGAGGTTGGCCTGGGCTCACCTCTCCAGCCTGTCCAGCTCCCTCTGGATGGCATCCCTGTCCTCCAGAAGTCAACTGTGCTGCACAGCTAGGTGAAAACAGCACTGGTCCCAGCACGGACCACTTGCCACTGGTCTCCAGGTGGACATTTTGCCTTTGATCACCACTCTCTGCGTGCAACCATCCAGCCAGTTCCTTATCCAGTTTTTCCAGTTCTTCTTTATCATGTTTTTCCAGTTTGGTGACCAGGATGTCATGTGGGACAGAGTCAAATGCCTTACTCAGGTCCAGGTAGATGACATCAGTTGCCCCTCCCTCGTCCACCACTGCTGTGGCTTCATCATAGAAAGTCAGCAACTTTGTCAGGCATGATTTGCCCTTGGTGAAGCCATGCTGGTTACCATCAGACACCTCTACTTTGTTTTCCAACTGCCACAGCAGAGCCTTCAGGAGAATCTGCTCCATGATCTTGCCAGGCACCGAGGTGAGACTGACCAGTCTGTAGTTCCCAGGGTCATCCTTCTTTCCATTTTAAAAGATGGGTGTTATATTTGTCCTTTTCCAGACAGCAGGAACTTCACCAGTCTGCCATGATGGTGGTGCCTGTGGCACTGGTCAGGCCATATCTTGAGTATTGTGTCCAGTTCTGGTCTCCTCAATTCAAGGGAGATATTGAGGTACTGGAACATGTCCAGAGAAGTGAGACGTTGGAAGCTGGGGAGTGGCCTGGAGCACAAGCACTATCAGGAGAGACTGAGAGACCTGGGGTTGTCTAGCCTAAAGAAGAGGAGACTCAGGGGTGACCTCATTGCTGTCTACAACTACCTAAAGGGAGGTTGTAGCCAGGTGGGGGTTGGTCTCTTCTCCCAGGCAACCAGCAACAGAATGAGGGGACACAGTCTCAAGTTCTGCCAAAAGAGGTATACGCTGGATATTAGGAGGAAGTTTTTCACAGAGAGAGTGAATTGCCATTGGAATGGGCTGCCCAAGGAGGTGGTGGACCCTCTGTCCCTGGAGGTGTTCAAGAAAGGACTGGATGGAGCACTTAGTGCCATTGGATAGGATTGGGTGATAGGTTGGACTAGATGATCTTGGAGGTCTCTTCCAACCTGGTTCGGTTCTATTCTATTCTATTAAAAAAAAAAAAAAANGTTCGGTTCTATTCTATTCTATAAAAAAAAAAAAAAAAAAAAGCATCAGGAGACACTGATTTCCTTAGGGGTATGAGATGATCTGCCAGTGTCCCTGTACAGGGTGTTTTCAGACACTTTGGTAATATGGCTCCAGTTTGATGGGCAGACTAACAGCCTCACTCCTCAAAGAAGACTCTGGGCTGTTTGGAAATCAGAAGGAGTATATTTATGATATGACCAAGTATGTGAGAGATTAGTTACTAACTATTGAATATAGCAGTAACAATTTAGGTTGAAACTTTTAATAACTAAATAGGTCTCACACAAGCTTAAATAAAAGTTTAGAATTTTGTAGTGCCTTTTCTAAGCTGAAAAGTGGACAGCTACCAATAAATAGGAAGACAATCAATTGAAGATAGTCTAACCAGACTTACAAGTATCTTTACAATGACCAAAACTTGAATAATTTTTGAGAAATATCTTTAAAGTGTCAACATTTTTTTTTTTTAAACTATTCAAGTGTGAAGATACTAATATCTGTAACTGTACATAGGGAAGCAATAACCTTGTAACCTATATGCATACTGTTTTCTTTTGAATTGCCTTATTATCAAGTAGTTTTGTATTCACTTATTGACCCAAACTTAGTATTAAGGAACCCTAATAGTTGAGCTGCTATGCAGCAATGCTCCCCACTGATATCTCATTTTACAGTTCTGTCCAACACAGTAGTTCTTCATCCTTTTAAAAATTATCTTTACTGATGCTTCATAATGCCTATTTTCTATAGTCATGGTGTTGTAAGTGACTACTAAAACACTTCAATAACTTGTTCTCTGCTTTTAGTTTTATGAACCCCACTTGTAGTCATACAAATGGATGAATGAAATAGTATTATGGAAAAGAAGCCTTGTCAAAGAAATACTAAGTCATTTGGTCTTAGTTATGTATTAATTCTTTCATTTTTAGCCTGGTTTCACATGTAAATAGGGTGTATTTGTTTCTTTGTTGGTCAGCCTCACCTGAGAAATCATAGGCTGATGGGCAATGTCAAACATTTGGCAGTGTTAGAGATTTTGGAGGTTTCATGTTTATGTTTAAAAAATGGTACAAAACAACATTTTAGTATGTCCATGAGTGCTATTTTTATCAGCTATCAGACTTCAGAGGTCTTCAAGTATTGAATTAAGTCTTTGTTGTTTCTGTTACTCATGGAATTTTGCACTTGTTCACTGGATACAATTTCAGCTATTACTTTTTACCTAGGATTCCACTCTAAGTAGTCAATGCCTGGCTGGGCAAGTAGCCTGAGCTATAGTTTCATTCCTAACTGAAAGGTTCTTTTACAGTTCTACAGTACATCTGATAAATGAGTTTATTTAAATTTACTATTTTTTAACCACAGAATCATGAAATCACAGGTTGGAATGAACTGCCAAAGTACATTTGTCAACTGCAGTCCTAGTTAGAACAGGTTGTTCAAGGCTTTGTTCAGTTTTGCAGATCTCCAGGGATAGATCTCCCACAGCTTGTCTGGACAAGTTCTCTTCCAATATTTGGCCCTCCTCATTGTAAATGTTTTTCCTTATACTGTATTGAGATTCCCTGTACTGAACCTCCCATCCTTTTCTGTATTAACTCTGAGACGTCTGGCTTCACTTTCTCTATAACCTTCCAATAAATAGTTACAGGTAGAGACTGGATATCCCTTTAGTCTTTAAGGCTAAAGAAATTTATTTCTGCCTCTTCTTGCACATCATAATCTCCAAACCTAAAATCACCTTGAAGGCCTTCACCAAACTCATATCCAAATATACCTTTATATCTTTTGGGTATTTGAAACCCCAAACCAGACAGTGCTTCAGACTTTACAAGTGATGACTAGAGCAGAAGGATGGTTGCCTTGGAACTGCTTTTTTTCCAGAAAGTCAAGGATGTCATTGGCCTTCTTTGATTCAAGGGAACATTGCTGGTTCATGTTAGAACTGTTCCACTATAGTTTAAAAACAGCATCTATTGAATCTTAAAAGTCTTTTGGGCAAAGCTGTCTGGAGTTTGATATTAAACATTTATTCTACTGTTGCTCTTTTATGACTCTTTTAATCAATGGACTGGAGAGCACTTGGTCATTCTGCTGCATGAATATTACCTCCCCTTTTAAATAAGAAAATGCTTATTAAATGCTACTGGCTTTCATCATCATTTGCTTGTCAAAATCTTAAGGTAACCTAGAGTGGTACTGGCATTTCTTTCATTCCACAACAGTAACTTACAAAAAGTTTTTCCTGCTTAGATTCCTTTACCTATTTCTTACATTTGTGAATCACCACATATACTAATTCTTAATCATTTGCAATTTTTGTATTTGTTGTATCTTCAACAAAGTGGGAAATTTTGGTGTCTTAGGAACCAAAGTCATCATATTGCAAACAGTAAAAGAAAAAAAGCTTCTTTTTAATAAGTCCATATTTTCATTTTTTGTTTTTTTTTTTTTTTCTTTCCTTTATGACCACATGAAAGTCTTACAAAACTATCCTGAGTCTTGATTTGGATAAGATACTTCCAAACCTTTTAGCAGTCTTTTGTATGCCGGACTTTTCAGCCAATTTAATTATTTTCTTCATGAAGGTATAATATATATGGCTACTGATCAAATTGGATTTTTTTACTCAGTTCTTTCCCTTTGTCTGCTTTTTATCTACCTGAATGGCATGTAGTAAAGTAGTAAAAAACATAAGAAAGGAAAGTATAAAGAATGAGAAAAACAGAGACAGCATCAGCCAGATTGACTAGGTAGCAGCTTCAGGCAAAAGAAACCTGTCAGGCTCTTCATCATTGTGCTAATAAGAAGAGAGAATTCAGACAACTTTCCTTGTGGCAGAGCTAAACAAAAAGTAGAAATCACTACAGTAATTATAGGAATGTGGATAGTAAGGGTTTTTTAGAGCATTTTCCCACTCCAATTTCACTCTTCATGATTTGGGAAGTTTTAGAGCTGGTGTTTTGGGGGTTTTAAATATTGTTGCCCTTAAAAGTATCTAAGGAATGGGTTCCTATTTTTCTTCCATATCAAGAATCCAAATATCTGGCAAAATATAGTTGAACTGAATACATCTTCTGATGTGGATATTTTCCAGGATTATCCACATTTCAAACAATGCAAGAAATAAACTGTCACAACAGACAATACTAATCAGCCAGAACATGCCCTGGACAAGCCTGCAAAGAGTTTTGTGTTTTTTCTGTGAACTACCAGTCACCTTTTCTGTGACAAAGGTTGCAAGAAGGTTTTACCTCAGACTATCTTCCCCTCTCAAGTTGGTTTCTCTCCATATTTCTGTGCAGACTTCTGAATTCCCTGGAAATAATTTTCAAAGCCATGCAGGCACTTCAGGAGGCTCTTCAGCTTGCAAGCAGTATAATGACAGCTGTCTTATTTTAGACAGAATTGTTCTGATTCTGTTGAGTACATCTAGACTTTGAGTACAGATTTAACCATATCCATGACAGGCACAGGTTCTGAAACATCCCAGCTCAACTATCACCAAAACCTGTGTCTTCCAGTTATTGCTAATGATCTACATTTTTCAGAAAAAAAAATCAGGTTGTCCATAAGACCTCCAGATAACTTACATAGGGGAAAAGACTAATTGCAAACTGGCATCTTAGGGATACTGAGCCTCCTTATCCCCCTTCTCCAA
This sequence comes from Psilopogon haemacephalus, assembly GCA_013396835.1. Classification (NCBI taxonomy): domain Eukaryota; kingdom Metazoa; phylum Chordata; class Aves; order Piciformes; family Megalaimidae; genus Psilopogon; species Psilopogon haemacephalus. Next base: position 55,455 of record VWZI01008431.1, on the reverse strand, counting down.
CCACCCCATGCATACATGCATAAATGTCACTTCCCACTCATTCCTACTCTTCTACTGTGTGACTGGCAGAACACCAGAATTCCTTAGACTTTGTGCATATGAAAGAATCTCATGCAAGGAAGAAGTTCCAGTGTTATTTCACACTTCATTGGACAATAGAAAGTTCATGAAGTGAAAACAAGGCACAAATCAGGAAGAAAATATGGTGGGTTTTTAAAGGGTGCTTTTTGTTTGTTGGTTGGGTTTTGGTTTTGTCATTGGGATTTTTTTCCGTCTTTTTTATTATTGGTGGTTTTGTTTTTATTTTGTTGGTGGTGTGGTTTTGTGTTGTTTTTCATTTGTTTGTTTGTTTCTAGCTTTTTGTTTTGTTTTGTTTTGTTTCTAGCTTTGATGGAACCACTTGCCTGATCTGCTTGTGACAGGGAAATACATTCTGGTGGATGCCCAGTGTAGGGCTCATTAAGTACTGGCAACAAAAAATTTCTAAGGCATTGACTCATATGTGCAGTCTTACTGGGATGGCTAAAATATGCAAACATTACATTAAGAGCAGATTGAGATAGGGCTAGTAAGGGAATATATAGTATAAGACAGTTGAAAATAAAAAATACAGATACAATATGATAGACATATTTTTCCTACTTTTACTGTATGACAAAAGAGAATAAAACCTTGTTAATAACCAACACAGGGCAAGTGATACTACTGTTTTGCTAGTCACCTTTTCACCAACACATGCCCCTTAACTCCTGTCTAGACTAAGCATGTTGGAACTGTGCTTTCCTACAACGAACCTTAGCCACTGTAGAAAATCTACGGCCGCTCCTGAAGTCAGGGTTCTGAGATCTCGACAGCAGCTTCACTGGCATCACAATGTTCAAGACTTAACAGCAACAAATCAACTCCCAAGAAGAGTAAAAAGAATGACACTGATTACTGAGGTTAGTGTACACTGTCAACCTGGCAATGACAGCTGATGTTTCAGTTAATAGAAAATTGCCCTCTTCGTATGGTTACAACTTTTAATAGAAGAGAGGAAATCTCCTTCCAACTGTTTAACAATCCCTTCAGAGATGTAAGCTGCTGCTGCTAATGGGCACAATTTTGGCAAAAGTTGCTTTAGTCAGTGCTAGCAGAGTACACCAGGAAGAGGGGAAATGTTAGACAAAACATTTCAAGTCATGGAGAACTGGAAATCTCCATCTCTACTAAAACAGAAAGCTACCCATATATAATTAATTACAAGGGCAGGAATAGAACAAGAGGCTAGAATAGGATATTGAAAATTTAATGCAACTCAGAGCACCATTCTATTAACATAACAGCCAACATACAGACGAATGAGTGGAAAAAAGACAACTATCTAAAAAGTGATATCATGAATGACTGAGCAAAAAGTCTTTTACAAGTCTTGATATCCTAAGGGTACTCTGCAACAAAAGATGGGGAAAGATGCTCAGCTGTGTTTCACACTATTGGAGTGAAGTTTTATTGGCTTCTGGAGGGAAGAGGCTGCTTTTAAGAACGGAGATCGAAAGGCTTGTCAAATGCAAAACCATCAACATGCATAAACTGAGGTGGAAGACCTCCTCAGCCAATTATTTGTAAATTCTGTTTGGAATTTAATGTTTGAGCAAATTAGAGTATATTTTGGTTATTCATCTATTAGTGGAAAAGTTTCTGGAGCACTTTCAACCTGAAAGGCTGAAAAAAAAAGTGAGGTTTTGAAGTCAAATATAGCCTGTACCTGTAATACAACAACATTGCTTCTGTTGTCTGACTTGCAGCTACATCACCATTATTGCCAGCTTTGGGGGCAATACGTGAGTTGCCAGGATGAGAAAGAAATCTGCCATAAAAAAGAAAAGCATAAGGATCAACATAAGCAGTCTTACATGTTTCCCAACTCTTGTGGTTACTGGCTCAGCAGATGGAAAATGCTTTTATACATCTTTGATACAAAAGAAATTCTGCTTCCAAATAAGGCAGTCTTGAGAGAAACATGTCCTTTGCTACAGTAACTTTCACCTGGGAGTATATTTGACAATCACAGCACCTGCTATTTTCTCAGCTGATGCAAAATACCCGGACTGATCACTTCCTTTTAATGTTATCTCTGAAACCCACACCACTACCTACTAATAAAAACTAAAGTTAGTGACAGAAGAAATGAGACAGCATTAATAAAAGAGAATATATAAGTAGAAGAGAACTGAGGGAGCAAATAAAAATAACAAAAGCCATCATTTCCCCTTCTTTAGAGCATTTTGTTCCCTTTCAATTTTATTTAATTATATGGAAACATTTCCTGTCTCTCTTCAATTTCAATATTGCTATTTGAAACACAAACAGAATACACTTCTCCATCATTACATGGAAATATTACCTGACCTGAAGTTAAGGCTGCAGTCATCTCCCACTATAAATCTCTATTCAACAATCTTACAGATTTGGCAAGGAAATTTTTTCTACTATGAAAATAACTATGTGTACTGTGGAGGCTCGGAAGAGTGTCTCCAAAAAGTCTGAAAAAGAGGTATCAAATGGCTTTGAAATGAGCAACTCACTCTTACTGGAAAGGGGAGACACACAAGGAATTACCTTCAAGTTATGCATGGTGTTGCCACAGTCCATGACACCAGACTTAAATTGTCTCAAAAGCCCTAATGTCAATTTTAAGTCACCAATCCTCTCCTAGCTGGTAATGTGGTTTGTGGGGCATGAACAAGAAAGCGACATGCTCAAAACTCTAAACCACATGTAACAGGTATGGGAAAAAGTCAAACCTAGAATGTCTGACTTGACAGAAATCCAGTAGATTTGTCCATCACAGGTGAAGCTGCAGCAGTAACGTTAATCTCAGAGGTGAATTGATGAACTGATTATAGAATCATAGAATGGTTTAGGTTAGAAGGGACCTCAAGGACCGTTCACTTCCAAACACCTGCCATAGACAGGGACACCTCCCACTAGAACAGGTTGCTCAAGGCCTCACCCAACCTAGCATTGCACACCTCCAGGGAGGGAACAGCCACAACCTCCCTGGACAATCTGTTCCAGTGTCTCACCAACCTCACTGTGAAGAACTTCCTCCTAACATCCCGTTCAAATCTCCCCTCTGCCAATTTGAATCCATTCCCCCTTGTCCTGTCATTACAAGACCTTGTGAACAGTCCCTCCCCAGCCCTCCTGTTGGCCCATTTCAGATACTGGAAGGCTACTATAAGGTCTCCTCGAAGCCTTCTCTTCTCCAGGCTGAAAAGCCCCAGCTCTCACAGCCTGTCTTCATAGCAGAGGAGCTCCAGCCCTCTTTGTGGCCCTCCTCTGGACTCACTCCTACAATTTGATGTCCTTCTTGTGTTGGGGGCTTCAGAAATGTACACAGTACTCCAGGTGGGGTCTGACAAGAGCAAAGTGGGAGAATCCCCTCCCTTGTCTAGCTGGCCACGCTGCTCTTAATGCAGCCCAGGACATGGTTGCTATCTGGGCTGTGCTCACACTGCCAGCTCATCACCCCAGACCCCCAGGTCCTTTTCCTCAGAGCTGCTCTCCAGCCATTCGCCACCCTGCCTGGATTTATGCTTGGGATTGCACCAACCCAGGTGCAGGACCTTACACTTGACCTTGTTGAATTTCAAGAGGTTGGCCTGGGCTCACCTCTCTGTCCTGTCCAGGTCCCTCTGGATGCCATCCCTGCCCTCTAGCAAGCCGACTGTGCCACACACCTTGATGTCATCCGCAAACTTGCTGAGGGTGCACTCGATTCCTCTGTCCATATTTTGGACAAAGATGATAAAGAGCACTGGTCCTAGCACTGAACCCTGAGGGACACCACTTGTCACTGGTCTCCAGGTGGATATTGTACAGTTGATCACCACTCTGCATGTGACCATCCAGCCAATTTTTTATCCAGGAAGTGGTCCACCCATCAAGCCTATTTCCTAAATACCAATTTTTAAAAAATATATTCAGAGAATGAAACTCATTGTTTCCACTTGAGGATGATTAATACATTATACTAATCTTGTAGGAACAAGGAAATTCTGTTTTGTGCTCATAATGCCTGGAACAATAAAACCCTGGGCTACTAGTCCCAATAATTTTAATGAAATTATGGAGAAGCAACTTCTCCTTCACTTAATCAATGTAGATTTATTACTGAATTTCCTGCATTTTCTATGGACCACACTTTCCCTGCAGTATAGATACTGCTATCTCTCCTGTGAGTACTTTAGCTGCTCAGCCACACCAGAGTGGTGGACGCTCCAGTACTGCTCAGAAACATCCCATGGACTGTTGAGGGTCTTTCAATTTCTTGACAGTGCACCAGAGCTGGACAACAGCTTTACAGGTGAATCCTGCTTGAGCCCTGGTTCAAACAAGTAGGTTCTTGCCCTAAATTAATCAGCTAGGAAAACACAGGGTAAAGTTGTTAGTACACTCTGAAAACTGATAGAAACAGAATAGATCCAGTATAGGTTGGAGCAGCCTTCCTCTTACAATCTTTTAAATTTGGTGTCACCTGAAATATTTTCTCCACTATTTACAGCTTAACAACTATTTTCTGTAACTTTAGAATATAAATTGTGTTTTCATTCTCTGCTCTAATTGTTTCAGACTTTTTGAAGGAGCTACCAAAAGAAAAGTGTACACAAACAAACACTAAAGTTGACAGAAGACCAGAAATCTCCAGGAGTTAATTTTGTTCACTACACAAGATTAACATAATTATTAGCTCATAAAATAATAAAATATTGTGACCTGAACTAGCAATTAGGTAGTTATTTGAAACAATTGAGAGTATGTGATTAAAATACTAAGTGCTTATCACTCTGTACAGGAGTACCCCACTTTGAAATACAATGTTGGTTATGCAACTAAAACATGTCTGGTGTTTTGAAAGTATGTTATAGGGAAAAAAAATCTGCTATGCTTAGTTTTCTCAGTTATATTAATTTGTCCACATTTTCTTAATATAGTAACAAGCAAATAAACAAGATTCACCTTTTGCTGTGTTTTATGAAGTAGATGTTACCTTCAGATTATGTTTATTAGCACAGGCACAGCAACAGGCATCACAGAACTGAACTCTGTGATGTAGCAGCCAGATCACATTACATACAGGGCAGAAGTACCTGTATACTCAGATATTCACACAATGAAAACTGAATTAACATCTTTAACTAGATACCATGGATTTTGATGTTTTGAGATAAAGTATTCATTGTAGGTTTATGCTGGGGCTGGGGGGTGGAAAGCAGTACCAGTAAGGAAAAATTGCTCCTCTTGCTTCTAAGTTACAGACATGAATGGACAGACAGGTTGAGCAACCAATCATACTTGAATATTCTACCAATCAGGGAAGACACTGACTAAAATATTAGATTATCTGTGCAAATACTGAATGAGTACCTTGATCCTCAATGAACAGCTGTTGAGTCTTCAGTTACTGTAAAAATGTCAGATTCTTCACAAAGCCTATGGGAAATGCTCTCTCCAAATCTCTGTGTACAACCACATTGCATCATGTTTGGCTTGTCTGAGGCAATTTCTTGGCCTTTATACAAAAATAATGCAACTGATGAGATAGACTATGTCTTTATTATCAGATTACTATGGTAAGGAACAAAGGTGAATGGCCTCAGGGGCCGTTGCTGCAGATGAATTTCCTACAGAGAACAGAGTTTGGCAGGATACTTCTGTGGTCCTGGAATGACCTGTGAGATTCAAGTCTGGACTCAAGAAAGATATCAAGATATGGCACATTTCCTTTCTGTACACAGAATGGCTGCTTCAGGCTATGGCAGCCTCTCTGCTAAACACAAAAGGAAGTAGTTCCTGGTAAAAATAAACTCACCTAACAGAGGCAGACATGCACTGAGACAGGCTTTACCTTGGTGTTAGCACCACAAAGAAATGGAAGTGCTCCAGAATCTTTCTATTTGTACTCATGCTAGGGCCATGCTTTTGTCACTTAACTGGAAAAGACAACTATAGTTAAATCACAAGAAAAGAACAAATTAAAATATCAAGGAGAGACTGTTCAGTCCTAATACCCTGAGGAACCTGTCACTGCAGTTTTGTCCATGCTCCATAAGAACTTCAGTTTTCAACAGATTTTTTGTTTTGTTTGTGTTTCTTTTTTAGGCAAGGGAACACATTATGCACTATTTGGCTGTTTCTGCATGTGCGTATAAACCTAAAGTGATCATCCGGGGACCATTTTTGTTCCTCCTCTCCAAATGGTGATTGTTTAATGTAAGTCTATCTATCTCACTAAAGTCACCTGAAATAGATAAGCATTACCCATACAGCTGTGTTTCTGTAACACACCACTATCAGCCTTGCAAAAAAATAATTGTAGATATAGACATACAGTGCATTTTCCCTTTAATGATAACAGCATGGATCTGATGGTTTAGGTTTATCTTCATTGTCATAGCATTCGGACACCTCATTTTGGTTACAGGAAGGGAAAAGAGCACATAGACTAATGATTATTTCATGAGTCACCAGTAATACTTAGTAAACACCACAGAACATTGTGTCTAGATCACTAAAAGGCCACAAACTATGGTTACAAAATGGCATAGAAATACAGAAAAAATGCTTAAGTATGTTGCCAAGGCCACACAACAGCAAGACAGGTTTTGTACACATTGAATTTTAGCTTCCTCTCAAAACTAAATGGAGGAAGCTTGTTTTAGCAGGATAAAATGTTATCAATAATTTGTAAACAGCACTCCTTTGGTCTGAAAAAACAAAAAACAAAAAACCAAAAAACACACCCACACCAAAACAGCTGTATTCAACATGTTATACCTCACTTTATTATCTCACATCTTCAGCAGTGCTGCAATCAGTTCACATACAGTCCTACTACATCAGTGTAAGACTCAAATGATCATTAGAACAAAATACTTGAGTTCAAATATTACTTTTCATTCCTACTAGTTATGCAGTTAGGTTCCCTTCCCCTGTCTTATTTGATCTATAGAGGTCAAGTATTTCCAGGCTTCCGCTACAGACAGCAATGAGAAATCACCTGTACCTGAAGGGTAACTTACCACAGAAACCTGATGCAACTGCTCTACATTTATGTGGAGAACTCTGTCTTAACTGCATAGAAAGCACAAGAAGATTATCGAGTGCACCCTCAGCAAGTTTGCAGATGACACCAAGTTGTGTGGCACAGCTGACTTGCTGGAGGGCAGGGATGCCATCCAGAGGGACCTGGACAGGCTGGAGAGGTGGGCCCAGGCTAACCTCATGAAATTTAACAAGGCCAAGTGTAAGGTCCTGCACCTGCGTCGCTGCAATCCCAAGCACAAATACAGGCTGGGTGGTGAGTGGCTGGAGAGCAGCTCTGAGGAAAAGGGCCTGGGGGTCTGGGTGGATGAGAAGCTCAACATGAGCCTGCAGTGTGCACACGCGGCTCAGACAGCCAA